>SOPF01029199.1:80396-141003 GCA_012979155.1 Hypericum perforatum
TTTGGAAAGTAAGATCCCAGCAGATTTCCATCCAGAATCTCCAAGATCTCTTGGGTTGATTTTTGAATTGGACAAC
This sequence comes from Hypericum perforatum, assembly GCA_012979155.1. NCBI lineage: Eukaryota > Viridiplantae > Streptophyta > Magnoliopsida > Malpighiales > Hypericaceae > Hypericum > Hypericum perforatum. The sequence continues at coordinate 80,473 of SOPF01029199.1, forward strand.
AAGCAAAGAAGGTGGCGGTGCTTTTTTTGTTTTTGTTTTCTGCTTTCTGGGATTTTTCTTTATTCTATGAGATCTTCTCATGATTTCCTCTGACCTTTCCCTGTTTATTTATATGGTCACCCTTTCACCACATTGTAGGCCAACATACTATGTTTGGTATTACCGGTTTAGTTGAGGCCGTCATGAAATAAGTAATTAAATATGATTCGTGGTTACCCAATATGGCTAAAGTCGACTTTAAAAGAGTTTAGAAGTAATTTTTCATAAAACAAATCATTTGTTCTACGTAAACAAATCATTCGTTCTGCAGAATTGCAATCTTTGTTATCTAAAATATCTTCACGAAAAATGGGTGTGAGTAACATTTTATCTTAAATTTGAGTAATGTCCTATGTTGTGAATTTTTTTAGAGTAAAATTTTATACTATTAGAATCTTGGATTTTTTGAAGTTGTCTTTAGAATAAATGTCATTTGATATGTGACTCTACTCCGGTGATTCCAGCACATACTAATACTAATATTAATATGTGTAGTTTTTTAGTTTAAATTATCTAATATACTTTTTTTATTAAATTGATTAATCTAAATTTAAAATATAGTAATTTTTTCTTAATAAATATCTAATATTAAAAATATCTGATATCACGAGTAATTATCAATCAGAATTTGATTATTCACAATGTAAATTGGGGTCAGATCGAATCTGAAATAGGAAAAAAAGAACAAAACGTCATTAAATACACGCGCATCCTCATGCTTCCCTTTTTTAGACACCTTGCATGACGTACTTTAAGTGTACTCTTTTTTTTAAATGTTTAAAAAATATGTAATTTTTATGTTTGTGTTTAAAAAAATATTTACTTTGCATCCCATTTTATCACATTCAAACATGTCATTAGTCATAATCAAATATGTTCGTAGATGCAGGGGCGGAGCCAGAATTTTTTTGCAGTGGGGTCAATACATAAAATATTTAATTATTTAATTTTAATTTATTGGTTGATTAAAAGTTTAGTGGGTCAATTTTTTTTATTTTAATGGATACATACACTAAAATATATGTTAAATTATCAAGTAAATAGAAAATCAAGTGGGACCAATTGACTCCACTCTTCTCCACCTCCCTCCGTCTCTGCGTAAATGCCATTAGACATAACCAGACATAAACAAAAAATGCACATGATGATGTAATATTACAGAAGGAAGAGAGAGAAAGACGAAAGAAAATAAAAGGAGATAAGGAAGTACAATACAAAAATATGGGAATGAATTCAAGATCTATAAAATGTAATTCTAATGGAGATTATTTCTAAATCATATTTTAACTTTACATTTTTAATATGATGGTTATTAATGGTTAAAGACATAATTGATACTGAACAAATATTTTTAATTACTGTATTATTAATTATCTTTATTTTTCTTAACAACATTTAAATTTTTTAAAAGAAAATTTTTTTTCTTGATGTCTGCCAAAAATAACCAATAACAAATAAATTACCAATTATCTCTTCCCTCAAATTACCTCGCCGCTGCCCCCATAGCACCAACCCCACGTCCCCACCCCAGCCCCCTTCCAAAACCCACTGCCCCCGTAACGAATTCCCCCACAACCCAAAAAAGCCTAATCGATTAACCTACGCCCACCTCCACCTAAAAAACCCCACCAACTTGTACTAGAGGAACTTTTGCAAAGACGCGATTGATCTTTAATGGTTGATTAATTGTTCATTCATTTTTTTTATAATTAAAATGTGTTATCCACACACAAAAATACCACAATGTGCACAAACTACACCAAGACGTCTCTAAGAAAAATACACCCAAATGTATTCGTGTTTTGACATTCATTACACGCCCATACTTAATATTTGATTTTCCTCAAGCAAAACCCAGCATGGAGACACCAACTTGACAAAAAAGACTATAAGGAAAACTAACTCAATACCAAAGTTAAAAAAAAAATGCGGTCCGACCACTAATTTTCTTCAGAAGCGTAACGTTTTTGTCAATAAACTAGTTTATCTTGCGGGCCGCCTAAAATCTGGTTGATGCGTTTCGGACGGAAAATTGAGCCCAAAAAACGCGGGTTGCAAGGTTTAGTGAGTGGAAGGATAAAATTGGAAAATTATACCCAATTTTAGTAAAAGTTGAAGAAATATCTCTCTATCCTGAACCCTCTGCCCCTGACTCTCTCTCCCTCTGATCCACCGTTCACCTTCAACAGGAGAAACCTTCACACCCCATCCACCTTCAACCGTTCAACGGCCGTCGACCTTCGACCCATAGGCAATTGGAAGGAGATACTCCACAGGGGCCGACCTCCCTAGGCTATTGGAAGGGGAGAGTGGAGACTTGAAGTCGTTGGTTGAAAGGTGCGAATTTGCGAATTTTTTTTTTTGCAGAGGTTTGGCTTTATTGGCTTATTTCGCATATGGGTCGGGAAAGAAAGTAAAAAATTGGGTTCGATTATGTTATGACATTTATTTGGGTCTGGTCATTGTGTTTTTGTTAATGCTGAATAATAAAGGGAGTTTCTGTTTTATGCTTTTGGGTTTGATTATGTGCATGGATGTGGGCCTTCTGAAGGATCAAATCCGTTCAGTTTTATGCACGAATGAATAAATATTTATGTAATAAGTCATTTCTACTTGATTGCAGTGGTACCATAAGATATACTCCATTTGAAAATTTGATTATTGACAAATGCCATCTCCTCATTCTTGGATCTTGTATTTTTTTGGGGTTTAATTCTAACCCACTAACATTGTGCACTTTCATTTTGGTTGACTGTTTGGTTGACTGTCTGTTGTCATATGCCCCCTTATTGTTTATTGCTACTCAATGGTGAGACATTTAGTTTGATCCCTCTTATTGGATGATAGGGAAGGAGGCCACTCTTATGCTTTGCACGAAGAGTTTGTAGCTGTGCAACTATTTCAAAATGCTGAACTAACTTTCTGATGCTGGGCTTCCTTGTATAGTCCGTTCGACATCTTCAGTTGTGAAGGAGCCCCCTTGTGCAGTTTGTAATTCACATTTTTATCACTTGGTTTGGTTTTTCCATTCCACTGTTGTCTTTTGGATCATGTATGGAGCTTGTGTTATTGCTTTGTCTGTTTCTGGTCAACTTTTTTGGATTACAACAGACACTTGGGTGATGCTGAATTCCAAACTTTTACTTATGACTTAATCTTTAGTTATTATTAATTTTTATATAAATTATTTATCTATATACTTATATATTTCAAACAATTAGAAAAATGAGAAAGAAAAAATCTAGTCCAATCAATGATTGGGCCGATCGGATCGGCTGATCCAGAGTTCAGCCCAAATTCCGAGTCGGCCTCCCGGTACCTGGCGTTGACGTTGTAATAGAATATGTATTAGTATAGGAACTAGAATAGGAACTCAAAAAAAAAAAAACAAAGTAGAGACCTAAAATCACGCTCCTATCAATATTTTATCGAACCTCAATCATACGTATCCGTCCACGATAATTGTGTCAGTCGGAGGTAGTCGAGCTGGCCTGCATAGGTTCACCAGCTCATTAACCTCAGATGCACGATCTTTTACATAGTAATTGTCGCCAACCTAAACCGCCGACCTAATCAACCTAATCGTCAACTTAAACCGCCGACCTACTTTCCCACAATAATTGAAGCTTACCATTACAAATTGAGTGAACTCAATTTCGTAAGCCCGTAGATCACGTTCTTAGACTTTTTCACTTGAGCTAATGGAGACCTTTCGCTTTCCTTCATCCGCTCTTAGACTTTCAGACGTAAGATCACGCCAACTAGTAGCCTCTCCCCTTCATACACTTCAGTCGGGAATTTCTTCCAAACCCATTTCCAAATACTCTCCGATTCGGCCTACTCGTATTGAATCTACCTTTGGCAAGACTTGCTCATCCACGAGGACCACGAACAGAACTCATTTGCTTAAGGCCTCCCCGGTTAAGGTATTTTACTTTTTCGCCATAAAAATTGGCAGGACAATTGTTTAGGGCAAAAGAAATTTATCAGATCTATTTATTTTTACACCCGTATGTCTTATTTCTGACTTCAAATTATTGCTTAAACTTTCTACTTCATGACAAATAATGCGAAATAAATATATTTGAAGATCTCTGATTTGAGATTCTCTGCTCGCTTTTGACGTAAATTACAAGTCTGTTGTACTTTAATGGTCTCCAAAATATAGTGTCACACAAAAAATTTATCAAAGTAGTATTACATAAAAATAGTGCTATTTAATTTATCAAAACATATGGGTAAATTAAAATTTTCTCGTAAGGTACAAGCGTTTCCAAAATATTACTTTGGCTTGAATCAGGCGCACGCTCAAGAACAGCAAGGACAAACCAAATCTCATCTTGGCAAAAACAGTGATGCAATATGGAGATTTTTGAGGCCTTTCTCTGTAATTGCCACTTTGATTCAATTCTCGTAAATTGTGAATGACCAAGTATCATATTTTTTTTTCCGTGATTTAATTAATTAATTATTTTTTTCAAATTTAAAAATATAAAATATTACAAAATTATAAAAATTTATTTAAATTTTTTTGATTTTTTCAAAAAATTTACTTTAAAAATTATGCGTACAAAATTTCAGCTCAATCCGAGTTCAATCTAATTTTCTATGCCTTAATTTGGTGAGTTAAATTTAATACGAGTATTTTATAAAGATAGTAAATTATTTAATTGAGAATTAATTTTATAACTCTATCGTATTCGCAAATTTGGGGTGTAACCCAAAAAATCATACTAAAAAATAAGTTAAATAATTGTAAATTATTCTTCGATCCTACAAATCTAATTTTCTCCCAAAATAAGATATTTTAGTGATAAAAAAGTTATGCAGATTAAAAAAATAATTTCTTAAATCGGATATCTAAGCACCAAGATATATATCGTTCTTCATATACTTTCACATAATCTCTCAAAATGAGTTAAAAAATAGAAAAAACTAAGTCACGAGAAAAAAATCTCGTGCCTTAGTTTCTCACGGTTTTTTTTTTCCCGTGACTTGGTAGTCACAAAAAAATTTCTTTGATGTCTTACGTAGACACCAGTTCCATAATAAATTTTTAGGGTACCATTTTTGTAATTAATCATGAATAATAATATCATTTTCGTAATTAATCATGAATAATAATATCATTTTTGCTCGATAATGCATTTTTTTCCTTCCCTCTTGCTCATCTTTTCATTCACTTTTGTGTTGATTTTGCCTAGAACCTCCTTCACCCCTACGAGACGTAAAAGAAGTAAAAGTATCCATTTCAAAAACTAAAAGATACAAAATAGACAAATACAAAGAAAAAGATTCAATGAGAGCCCTAAAATAATGAGTGTTTTGACATTCATTATTCTCTGGTACTTGAATATTTGCTTGTCCTCAAGCAAACCAAGCATGGAGACAACCAACTTGAAAAAAATACTACGAGGAAAATTGACTCAACACTAAAAATAAACAAAGTAGAGACCTAATCACGGTCCTATCAACATATAATCGAAACTCAATCACTCCTTATCCCTCCATGATAATTGTTTAAGTCAGAGGTAGTCGAGCTGACTTGCATAGGTTTACCTAGATCCGATCTTTGTTAGAATCCAATTTGAAATTTGACATAATTCAATTTATCAAAAATTCAATTAGTTTTGTTCCTAGTTCGATTCATAAAAAATTTGATTCAAATTTGTTATGAGACGAATTAAATATAATTTAAGATTTTTATAATTCATCAAACGCTAAAATTTAATACGAGTTAAATTCTGTGCACGCGCACACACATATATATTAAAAATTCAAAAAATAGAAGAGAGAGGGAAATAAACAAAAGGGAGCAGGGAGCCGCCCGAGCTCGGAACCTGGGGGAATTAAAAAAATTGGGGAATTAAAAAAAAGGGGTCATTGACAATAGCACGTGCATTAGCGGATGATGTGCGCGCGTGCGTCAATATTTTTATTCATTTTTTCTTACCGTTTTAATACCCAAGATTACCATTTTTTCCTATTTGTACTTTATTTTTTAATAAATTAAGAAATATTTCGAACCCTATAAATACTACTTTTTATTCTTTAAAGTTTATACATTCCAATCTCAATTTTTTACTTATCTAATTAAAAATTTGATGTATATAAAGTATATCTCAAATTGACTAATTGTGTAAATCGGAGGTAGTCGAGCTGGCCACCAGCTCATTAGCCTCAGATGCACGATCTTTTACATAGTAATTGTCGCCAACTTAAACCCCCGACCTACTTTCCCACAATAATTGAAGCTTACCATTACAAATTGAGTGAACTCAATTTAGTAAGCCCGTAGATCACGTTCTTACACTTTTTCACTTGAGCTAATGGAGACCTTTCGCTTTCCTTCATCCGCTCTTAGACTTTTAGACGTAAGATCACGCCAACTAGTAGCCTCTCCCCTTCACACACTTCAGTCGGGAATTTCTTCCAAACCCATTTCCAAATACTCTCCGATTCGGCCTACTCGTATTGAATCTACCTTTGGCAAGACTTGCTCATCCACGAGGACCACGAACAGAACTCACTTGCTTAAGGCCTTCCCGGTTAAGGTATTTTACTTTTTCGCCATAAAAATTGGCAGGACAATTGTTTAGGGCAAAATAAATTTATCAGATCTATTTATTTTTACACCAGTAATTTCAACTTCAAATTATTGCTTAAACTTTCTATTTCACGACAAATAATGTGAAATAAATATATTTGAAGATCTCTGATTTGAGATTCTCTGCTCCCTTTTGACGTAAATTACAAGTCTGTTGTACTTCAATGGTCTCCAAAATATAGTGTCACACAAAAAATTTATCAAAGTAGTATTACATAAAAATAGTGCTATTTAATTTATCAAAACATACGGGTAAATTAAAATTTTCTCGTACTGTACAAGCGTTTCCAAAATATTACTTTGGCTTGAATCAGGCGCACGCCCAAGAACAGCAAAGACAAGCCAAATCTCATCTTGGCAAAAACAGTGATGCAATATGGAGATTTTTGAGGCCTTTCCCTGTAATTGCCACTTTGGTTCAATTCTCGTAAGTCTTCAACAATCATGGTAATGCCGTTCATTAATTAACCATAATGTTTTTGTTGGAAATAATTATTGACATTATAGAAAATTGATTATACTACTATTTCGTTGAATGAGTCCTTAATTAATTAGTCATTTATATTCTGAATATAATTTTAAAATATGCACACCCCAAACCAACTTACATCCTATCTTAAGTAAGGTTGTTTATTAGATTAGTACAGAAACAAGGCATCCATTAACATCATAAATCTTAAGCATATTATGAGAAGCCAAAACTAGGAAACCAAGAGACAAATCAATATGAACATCACATCCTAGCTCTACATGTCTCGGGTCCTGCTTTCATGAGATGTACGCTCTTTAAACAAAAGAAGCATATTACATAAAATAGTTTTACTGATTATAAACAAAAACATACAAGTAGTGTTCAAATTATGTGTTATGAATGATCTCAGAAGATAAAGTGGTCATTTCACTTTTTTTCTTTCCCAGATCCTTTATAGCAAGATTAGCGGTTGAAAACCCAAATACATTTCAGTGGTCAAATTGGTCCATGTTAGCCAAAGCATTCATGGTATTCACAAGTTTATCATGTGCCAATGTCTACGCAACTGGTGTTAATCAGATTTTCGACATTGAAACAGACAAGTACGTCTTTATTCCATAGAATTTTTTTTTTGTTTATTTTTCATCATATTCAATAACTGAATTGATATGTTTTTTCGCATTATGAAGGATTAATAAACCCCATTTACCATTATGTTCCGGGGAGGTATCAATGGAATCTGCATGGTTAATGGTGATGAGTTTTGTAGCAATAAGTTTGCTTGCAGCGGGAACAGTAAATTCTGTGCCTTTTCTTGCTTTGAATGCCTTATTATTGTTGGTGGCATCGTCATATTCTATTCCCCCACTTCGCGCCAAGGCATCTACTTTTGGAGCACCTATTGTAAATAGTATGGTATGATATAGCTATTGTTCCTTTAACCTATTGCATTGTTGTTTTATTGGAATTTTTTGACGCAAAGTCTAGATCAGTATAAGAGGCAAAATTTTATAAATTATTTGAATTTTACACTAGTGTTTCTTTCTGCTAAAGACCTTTGCACTCTAATAAAATTTTGGTGTTATTCGCTTTCCATTTTGTTAAATCAAAAAAAGAAAATGTAGTACTCTACTTATTGAAAAAAATCAATAAAAGAAAATGTAGTACTCTACTTGTTAAAAAATTTACACATATAATGAACTTAATGTTTTCAAAGGTTCCACAAAAAAAAAAGTTTTAAGGTAACATTATATCTAATTATAATGTAAAGACCAGAAGTAAATAAATATTAAAAAAAATTGATATTACAAATACATCAATAAGTTGTACATTGGATTTTGCTAATGCAGATATATTTCATGAAATTATGCAGTTGGATGGATCTGTTCAATTCCTTGCCACGTTTGCGGGAGGAGTAGCAGCATTGGGCCTCCCATTTCAAATGAGGTTTTAGTCGATTTTTGTTGATGAATTAAAATTCCAAAATAGTATACATTAAATATTAATAAGTATTATTCTATAATAAATTTCCAAAAATATAAATGATAGAAAAGCGATAGAGATTGCGAAGAAGCTATTACCCTCGAATCAACCGCGGCAATATTTGAAATTCAGTAAAACTTTATTCAAACATCTAACTAATCTTATCTAGAAATATTTAATCCAGTTGAACAAGCCTAATTGCTTCAAGATATTATTTTCAACTAGTAATTACTCAGTCTTTTTATTTGATATTTTTGGTTATTACGTCCTCCTTTCGGCTGGCAAATTCTTGGTTAGATGTTATTTCATTTTTACTCACTTCCTTTATGTTTTCAATTTAATATACCAGATCTCAGTGGAGTAATCGCTTAACCATATACATCCAAGTGAACACGATCTGCTGGAATTTTTTATTGATAAACTCCACGAAATTAAAATAGAGATACACCAAGAATTTGATTGCACAAGATAATTTTTTAAAGAAAAACACTTAGTATTCTAAAAACCTAAAGAACTTAGAATAGTCTATGATCTAATATGTAAAAGGATACAGTTAAAAAATTCCACACATTAAGAAAACAATACAAAATATTAACTAGCGCTCAACGCACAAAATAAGGATTAATTGGCGTATAATTAGCTGAAGGAATTCTGCCTAATGGCACTTAACATAGCATGAATTGACGGATGTGCAAGACATTGTTCTAGGGTGTACTTTGCCTAACTAAATATGTGAAACTCTTTGTTTAATGATAATTGATAATTTTTAATTTTAGAAACGTTTCCTAGCTATATGTTACGTATTTGACGAATCAAGTACTCTTGCAGCTTGCCTATGGTGTTTATGTGGACCTTCTCCTCAATATTTTTCTTCAGCATGGGTATTCTGAAAGATATCCCAGACATAGAAGGAGATAGAAAGTATGTTTTACAATCTCAGTTGCGTATTACGTTTGCTATTTATCATTAACAAAGTTGATCAGACTCTATAATAATCATTAATCTTCTTTTTTACTGTGTTCCAATAACCGAGTATTATTCATATAACTATTTTTTTCCGATAACTTCATACATATAATAATTCACTATTTTATATCAGTATCCACATTTGAGAAATATTTTTTTTCTCTACCAGTTTCCGAACGATTTAATTTACTTTTTTTTTCCTACAGAACCAATATACCAACAATTGCTACAATCATTGGAGCTCGAAAAACTCTACTAATAGCTCTTGGGATGATTCTATTGATTCATTTTGGTGGTGTCCTGGTAGCTCTCATGAAACCCGAGGTAATAAACTTTACCACAAACAGTTATAAATCAATTTACTTTTTTCGGAAGGTAAATGAAACTTATTAATGAAGGCAACTAGTTACCCAATAGTTTCCAGTATCTGCGCGTGCGCTAGGTGAGCAAACCAGTAAACGAAGCCCGGATACACCCAAAAAATTGGTTATATCCTCACCTCAAGGAAAGAAATTATTATATTAAAATATAATACATATATTATTGAGTACGACTGCAAACATGTATATCAAGATTGATATTTTTGTTGCACAGGTTTTTAAAAGTAACATCATGATACCTGCACATATCATTTCTATCATCTACGAGATTTACCAGGTGCGAATCTTTGGACTTCTCAATTGTTTTAGATCTTAAGATGCCATATATTTGTTGACTCGATTTTTAAATATTCTACTGTAGGTTTATCTTTGTGCACAATTAATCATATAATTAGAAACTTTTCAGTAGAACAAGAAAATAATATGACAGAAAATTGTTTGTGGGTTATGCTTCTATAAAAATTACTTGGATGTGTCTGTATCGATCAATAAAGTAGTATATTCAAATAACAATATTCTCCATTTTTTCAATTTCATGTCATATATATTTTCTTGAATTGTGCAATTCTCACATGGATTATCATTCTTGTTCGGTCTTAGGCTTGGAAGATGGACCGAGCAAATTATGAAGCGGTAATACTCCACATCTGTGTTTATAGTAAAATTTTATTGGCTTTTACTTATCTTATTTCTTGATAAACAGAAGAATTAAGGGAAAAACTCAGAAGATCCTATAGTGCTAAGAGGTCCACTCCAGAGTGAATTAGTCCCTAAATTTTAAGAAATCGAAGTCATTTGTCTCTTCCACCAATTTATGTCTCAAATTACAATATGAGATTATTAAAACACCCTTAGCTCGCATTAAAACCTTAAAATCACCACGTTAAAAAACACCCAAGCCATCACAGAAAAAACTCCTAAGCAAGAAAAAAAAACCCTAAACTCCAAGTATATCACCATTCTTTTGTCGAAAAAAATCTGAAGATATTATAAGTAGTGATAGCCATAAACGAAGAGACAAATCGTGGAAGTAGTCAACGGCCAAGTCAAAAACCGATAGGAATGATTTTATATATATTTTCTTATCAATCCATGCGATTGCGAGTTTATATGATTTTCCAAGTTTAGGACATAAGAAAGATTTCATTAGGATAAAAAAAGAAATATTATGGTGCTAAATCATATCACAAAATGTTTAAAAGAAATAACGGTTGTTTTGGCTTTTTCGTTCACAGTCTAAGTGACATGGTTATACATCTTAAGTTATTGTAACAAGATATAAGATTTTTGTCTGAAAGAGAAGGGTATTCTAGTTTGGGGTTTAGGATTCTTGGATAGAGGCTTATGATTTTTTTCTTTTACAGAGGCTTAGAGACGTGGGTGAATTTTTAAGAGTTTGAGGTTTTAATTTTAAATAAAGATATTTTAGTAATTTCATGTCGTAACCTCAGACAAAAATGGTAAGAAAAATTAATGAGTACAATTTTTTCTGTACTCTAGGACTATAGAGTACAAAAAACTTAAAACCAGACTAGTAACACCTTTATACTTTATAGGATTACATAGTAGATACAGAAAACTTAAAACCAGACTAGTAACACCTTTATACTTTATAGGATTACATAGTAGATCGGTACTTGGCTTGCCTAATGTTATAAATTTCATCCAAGTAAACATTATGTATGTTCCTACTCCTTGAAATTGATGATACTATTTAAAATTCTACTCCTTCGAACTTATTATAGCAAATTACAAAGTATTTTCTTGATTTTTCGTAAAATATTATTTTGTACTATATGCAAGTAATGTAAGCATATCACTCTTGAGCCATTATTATAATAAATCTATTCTTTTTTAAATGATTCCTTGCCAAAGTTTCGATCAGACCCAAAATATAAACAAAATAAATACTAGAAGCACAAGAATCGATTATTGTATTTTTAAATAGACTAAAATTAAGTGCAAACTAGTTCATTTGATATATTACATCATATAATTTTTGTTGTTGCGATGTGATATATTTTGTTCCTAACACATTTATTTTACCTTGTAGACACAAAGCACGAAGACCTATGTATCCATTATCGCTGTATATCTTGTCCAAATTTTGCTGTTTCCATTCATTTGAGGAATTTCACATCAGCATTGGCGGCTTAAACTCTAACCGGAGTTCCATCTACGTCTGAAGCTTGTTGGCATAAAGCATTTCGTATACTTGTATATTTTCTTGTTGGTTATTCAAGAAAAGCATATGCAACCCTCTATCTTCATTCTCTCAACGTCCTTACATAATATTATAGTGTCTTGAGTACTAGTAACCATAGATATGGATCAAGTACACTCCATGGATTATTTTTATAATATCATTGACTTTTCTGAAAATTTTGTTGTCTCTCGGTCCACTACCGTTAATTGTATTCAATTACATTACCACTATGCACATTTCAACCTAACCTATCATTGTGCGAACTCCCATCTCCAACTAATAGTCACCACCTAATTTATAAACCGCGTTATTTTTGAATGCAGGCGAAGTTCCTTCAATTTCATGTTGAATTTCAATTAGAAATTGAATTTATTACAGAACTTATATTTTTTAGAAATATAAAGATATTATGTCATTATTCGGACTCAAACCGAGATGCTCTAACATTGTTTCCTACGAGCAGTGTATCTACTAAGTCATCATACCGGCTTGCTCGAAATCATAATTATCCATCTTGAGTTAATCAAAATTGCTTTATTGAATTGAATTCAACTTAATCATAGAGACCTTTTATACATTCTCATTCGATCATGATAGCTGGGGATCAAGTCCAAACACAAAAAAATCACATTTTGCATCGAAGGAATGTCTGCAGGCGAGGAGGAAAATGTGTCTTAGATCCATCAATGAGATTTTATCGGTTGCTTTTCTCAATGCCGTGGTACCAGTAGTGGGTGAAGAATCTAAGATGTAGTATAATCTTTTATACTTCTGACCCCTTCTAATCACCTTTTTTATCGCAAGGTCCTCATAACAAGAATCAGAAAAGAAGTGAATGGAACAATCCATATCACGGGTGAGTCTAATAATGGAAACATGGTTGAAATGGAAATAAGGGTCATAGAACAAATTTGAAAACTGCATTCAATTAGGTAGGGAGGCCGATCTTATATGTGTTTCTGAAATATGCTATTATTTTCTTGTTTCATTAATGATACATACATTATGACATTTTTTAAAATAAAAAATTCTATATGAGACTTATTGTCGACCATGATTGGTAGTGCGACTTAGAGTTAATAACCCTTGAAAGTTGTTAACGGATCTAACTTTAAGCGTAATAAATCTTATAAATACTATAAGAATAAGATCCCTCCAACCAAAAGAATCCCAACAAGATTCAGACTACTATTAATCTTTAATTCCTGTGATGATTACAACTACTCTATGTTTAAAAGAACTAAAAAAACTATTACCGATCATCCCAAATCCAATGAACTGTGGCAAGTAGAAGAGGCGGGGAATCACCCACTACCCATCCAGCGACCGTTGGACGAGGTTGTTTTTGGATCCCAGGGCCTGCTGGAATGCCATGCTGTTGGGTTTATTTTGACTCTAAGTATTATCTTTTATATAAATGAAGGTACCTAAGATTATGTATGATTTTGTAACTCGTATTCATCAATAAAAGTTCTCCTTTCTTACTATGGCAAATAGCATTGATTTACGGTAAGAAAGTCTAGCTGAGACATTGTTAAAGGTTGTAGGGCATGGGCTAACCAGAAAATAAAAAGGTGCATCTATTGATCGCAAGACAGGTGGGCTCGCTAGTTAGAGTTCAATAGAAATTGGAGGGATAAGGCCAAGAAAGTTTGGAAGCTTGAGTTTGGGGGCTAGTTTTGAGATTGTTTTTAGGACCGTAGCGCTTGCTAGGAAGCCAACGTCAGTTGGGTGTAGCTGCAATAGTTATTCCTAATTTTTACGGGATTCATTTTGGACTCCTAATATGACCTAGATATGTTTATTTGCATCTTAAATATTGTTTATTATATAAAAATTTGTTATATAGGATTATGTATAGCTTTGTGATTTTGTATCTATTAATAAAAGTTCACAATTTTTACCATGAACATAATTTTTAGGTTGAACTACATTATATCTTGTGTCCATGTTCTTTGTGCGATTTTGTTTCTTTAGTGAACTCCTTACACTTATACTCACTAGAGTTGTTGTATTCCATACCCTTTGTTTAATTAATGCAACTGGACCCTTGATCTTCCTTTGATTAGATGGGGTCTAAGCTTGTTCACATCTGATAATTGAAATGGATTTAGGAAAAACTCTTCAGCACCTTCTTCTTAGCATGTAATAAACATCAATAATCACATTAATTTAAGGCGAATAAGGATTACATTAAATTAGAACCTTAATTTTCCGGAGAAGATCATAACCAGTCATTTCATGCATACAATAGTCAGTGATATTCAAATTAACTTGTACATCTTGAAGATGAAAATTGTAATGATCTGATGGACAATCAGACAGAGAGCTTAAGTCCCTCTTTCTGTCATCGTTTAGACCCAAAACCTTCAAGGCCTTTGTTCCCGAATCAACCACAGTTAACTGTATGAATTAGATACAAATCTAATTATTTATATAGAGCATAAGTTAAACCTGAATAAAATATTAAATATATACAGTCATACAATATTGCAATAATGTATACTAAAATACTAATATTGTACATACTACTCCATGCAAAATTTTCCTTATGCCATAAAGGAATCGAATGAAAGAAAAGTTTCATGTTCGGTTTTATATTAGAGACGTGACCGATAATGAAACAACGTCAAGTATAACCCTAGCTTTCCAAGCTAACTACATCAGTTCTATTTTTGCCCGCTCTATAGATTCCTACTCGTTAAGCATTCGTCTTCAGGTGTCAAATGAATTGAACCAAAAAATATATAAACGAAGGATGTTTTGGAATTATCTTTACCTTGATAAGAAGAGGTCTTAAGTAGCCTCTCAATCAACTTCCTATCGATGATGCTATCATCAACCGCAAGAACGTGGAACTCACCCACGGTTTGGAACTTTCGATGTACATAAAACTTTTGAAATTTAGATGAATTAAGACAATGTATGTCATGACCTTAGGGGAATTGGATATCCTGGGGACAACTTTTTTAGTCCCTAAATAGGGACTTAAATCTCGGCTATTAGATTAGAATATATTCTAAAAGATCTATATTCTATTCTAATGGTTATTAATCATTAGGGACATTTAAGATTTTTGCCAAATCCAATTGACTTCTCAGTAGTTAATAATTCCCTCTTTTTAGGCAAAATATCATTTAATTCATCTTTTAAAATTCGAATTCATTAATTAATTAATAAAAAAAGGAATTTTTTCTCTCTCCATTAATTATCTCTAACCAACCACCTACTAATTAGGATTTTAAAAAACATAACCACCCACTTTCTCTACCATAATTATCGATTTAGTTTCCTAGTAGTTTTACTTTCTAGTAATGTAGGACCTTGAACCAGTAAAGTGGGACCTTGGACCAGAGTATGACTTTGAACCACTAAAGTGAGATGTTGAACCAGTAAAGTAGAACCTTGAACCAGTAAAGTAGGACCTTGAACCAGTAAAGTACGATGTTGAACCAGTAATGTAGGACTGTAAACCAGTAATGTAGGCTCTTGAACTAGTAAAGTGGGACCTTGAACCAGTAAAGTAGGATCTTGAACCAGTAGAATGGGACATTGAACCAGTAAAGTAGGACTTTGAAAAAGTAATGTACGATGTTGAACCAGTAATGTAGGACTTTGAACCAGTAAAGTGAGACCTTGAACCAGTAAAGTTGGACCTTGAACCATTAATGTACGATGTTGAACCAGTAATGTAGGATCGTAAACCAGTAATGTAGGACCTTGAACCAGTAAAGTGGGACCTTGAACCAGTAAAGTGGGACGTTGAACCAGTAATATAAGACCTCGACCTAGTAATATATGACGTTGAACCAATAAAGTAGGATCTTGAACCAGTAAAGTGGGACGTTGAACTAATAAAGTGGGACGTTGAACCAGTAATGTAGTAGTTTGAACAGATAAGGTTGTCTGATTTTTGTTTTAATGGCATTTAGAACTAATGACGTCTCATAATAGGGTTTCTGAAAAAAAAGTTTATTTAGAGGAGAAAGAATATAATGAATTTATGGGATTATGACGAATTAGGTAGGGAGGTTATGATTTAAGCCTAATTAGGTAAGTGGTTATTAATGAAAAGAAAAACAACTCAATTAGTGGATTATGTTAATTGACTATATTAACTTTGTCCCTAAATAGACAGATATCAAGAGAGGTAATTCAATAGGAGGATGTGGAAATCCTGAGGGCAAATCTGCACAGATCGAAAAATAAGATCTTAGTGGATTTCCATCTAGAATCTCCAAGATCTCTTGGTTTGATTTTTGAATTGGACAACAAGCAAAGAAGGTGGAGGTGCTCTTTTTTTGTGTTTTTTTTTTCTTTCTGGGATTTTGCGTTATTCTATAAGATCTTCTCATGATTTCCTCTGACCTTTCCATGTTTATTTATATCGTCACCCTTTTCAGTTTCACCACTTTGTAAGCCAAAATAATATGTTGGGAAAGTTACACTTCAATGCCTATGATATGATAGTTTTCACAAATAGGCCGTATAATTTTTTCTTTCTAAATTCAGTTATTGTGATTTACTTTATAAGATATCTAAAGTTTTGGGTAGGTACCCGACCACATATCCATACAGAACTGGCATATTCCTCTGGCGAAAAGGTACGGGAAATGATAAATATGCTTCTCCACTAAAAAACAAAAAATTATTTCTTTTTATTCCTCTTACCATTTCATCTTCTTCAACCTTTCAACTATCCAAGAACACTCTAAAATTACCAACTCAACCAAAAAAATAAATCAACTATCCTTAATTCGCAGAAATGCAACTTTTCTTCCTCCTCGCTCCTATTCTTCACCGGCGCCGAGAACTGCCCGTGTGTGGTAATTTTTTTTCACCGTGTCACCAGCCAAATGTATCCCATTACAATACACCACCATCTCTTCTTTCTCACAAAAACATGGTTGGTGACCCATCTCTCTTCGCCTATGTCTCCTCCTCAATCCCAATTAAGAGAATTTTAGGTTTTGGGGAAGGAAATCCCCATTTTCAATTTAGCGTTCATCCTCAATTGGGGATTTTCGAGGGATAATTACAACACATATATATTTCAATTGGGGATTTTGGGGATGGAAATCCCCATTTTCAATTTAGGGTTCATCCTCAATTGAGAATTTCCGAGTAATTTAGGGTTCATCCCCAATACGGCGAGCACCGTTTCTGTTTCACAACTCACCCCCAAAAGAATGGCCACCTCAAACCTTGAACAATAACACATACATTTAGAGCAGAATTAAAACAATGTGCTGGACAAATATTTATCAGTCACCAAGATGAACAAAAAGGGATAAAACCCATCAACAGATAAAAATTATCACAATTAAACACATAAAAACTAATTACTACTTAGAAATTCGACGAGTTTGGACCGGGCGTGTCAATCCCGGCTAACAGCAATCTGTACTAGCTCCGGCTAAGGCCACCGGAACCCCAATCACCACTACCGCCAACGCTTCTGGGTATCTTGTTTAGTTGATTAGTTTCGATAATTCGTAGTAGAATTCTGTCTTCTCTTGCTTGTCCGGGAAGTCTCGGGGCGGTCGTCGTGAATCTGGAGGTCTTGTGAATGCCGGCAGTGACGACAAGTCGCTCGAGGATGTTAACTGCCTTTGGCAAATTTCGGTGATTAAATTATTCGATGGAGATTCCTAAAAAAACGTCCTTTTGGAGTGGAAGTTTCTCTCTCTATCTCTCTCCCCCCATTATTTTTTGTGTTTAGATCTTTCTTTTTTCTGTCTTCGTCCTCGTGAAAAAATGAAGCGGTTAATAATTTTGTTGATGAACAGGAAGGAAACCAACACACGACTTCCTGTCACGGTTAAAGGGAACGACGGCATTTTTAGTTTAAAGAGGAGATTGTTTTTTTGTTTTTTTAATAGAATGGTATAAATGTTATTTCCCGTGCCTCTTCGTCGGAGGAATACACCAGTTCCGGCATAAGGGGATAAATCGTATAATTTCTCTAAACTAAGGGGGAATTTTTAATCTATTTGCGAAATATAGGGGAACAAGCGTTAAATATACCAAACTATAGGGGGACAGATATAATTTACCCTAATTTGAATCAACTCAATTACACTCTCAAATAAAAAGTTATGATTCTCTTAACATAATATGAAACTAAATTACACATTTGCTACATGTCACGTCATCATGACTTGAACAAAATAGAATGTCCATGTAAGATGTCATTTTGGCAAACATGGCATCCACATGAATAAACATGTGACTCAACTTTTACTCAGGCTATCCGAAACTTAAAATATCTGAAAAAGTAAATTACAAGATATTTAATTATATATTTAATATAGTTGATGCCGCTATGTAATAAGTAAATAAATAAGATTCGTGGTTACCCAAAATGGCTAAACTCCACCCTCTTAAGTGATAATACATTGTGTTGTTACACTATATATCATTTGATATGTTACTTCTCGCGATGATTTCACCACATACTAATAACAATATTAATATTTGTAGTTTTTAGTTTATATTATCTAATATATATTTTTATTAAATTAATTAATCTAAATTTAAAAAAGTAATATATTTTAATAAATATCTAATATTACAAATATGCAATATCAATTAGAATTTGAGGATTCACTTGCTTTTATTCTAACAACGTAAATTTTGGTCGGATCAGGTTTGAAATAGGGGAAAAAGGACAAAATATCATTAAATACACGAGCATCTTCATGAGTCCCCTTTTTAGACAATAGAGACTCGCATGACATACTTTAAATGTACTATTGTTTTTGAAAGATGTTAAATTTTTTTAGTTTTTATGTTTGTGATATCAAATATCAGGGAAAAGTTTAACTTTGATACTTGTGGTTTGGGCGAATTTTGCGTGATGATCTTGTGGTCCTAAAACACAACTCGTAATTGTGAGGTTAGTCAATTATTTTGCGACATAGCCTCGGGACAGATCCGAGCCAAAAAACCCTCCGAACCCAAAACTAAATATCATTTTCAATCCCATATTTTTAAAAATATTCTAAAGATCCCCTCTTCCTCCTCTTCTTTCTCCTCTTTTCTCTCACTTCTCTTCTTCTTCTCCCTCATCTTCTTCTCCTTCCCTACATATTCTTGGCCTCCCAACATATCCTCGGTCTCGACAAAATAAGCAAGAGCTTTAGGTTAGGGTTCTCTTCCCTACTTGGTCGATCCTTCCATGGAACCCTAACCTAAAGCTCTTGCTCATTTCGTTGAGGCCGAGGATATGTTGGGAGGCCGAGGATATGTGAGGAAGAAGAAGAAGAGGCGTGAGAGAAAAGAGGAGGAAGAGGGGTTCTTTAGAATATTTTTAAAAATATGGGATTGAAAATGATATTTAGTTTTAAGTTCAGAGAATGTTTTTGGTTTGGATCTGTCTCGAGGCTACGTCGCAAAATAATTGACCAAACTCAGGATCATGAGTTGCGTTTTTGAAGTTCAGGATCATCAAGCAAAATTTGCCAAACCATAGGTATCAAAGTTAAACTTTTTCCCAAATATTAACTTGACATATTATTTGATCATATCTAGTTATGTCATTATTCATAGTCAAACATGTTCATAGATGCCATTAGACATAGCCAGACATAGACCGAAAATACCCATGACGATGAAAAATTGATGAAGGAAGAGAGAAGAAAGACTAAAGAGAAGAAAGATAAAAAAGAGATCGAAGTTAGAATCTCATCAACGAGTTCATTGATCATCATAATCAGGTCTGTCATTTTGATAGTTTATGATTTTTATATAACTAAATTTGTTATTTAGATATAATTCAGTTTATCATTTAGATGACGAAATAGATTGTTACAATAGATAACCAGTTAGGAAAAATAAGTAGAGATCAGAGTCGCGATCTCACTAGTGAGTCGATCATTGTCAAGATCTCAGTGCTCGTCTCAAATTTGTGCCCTTACTGGCATCATGGGATCTTAATCTGCGAACAACATCACTATTGAAGTCACAACCCCTAAACAAATTTCTTAATCCTAGAGCCTTATACTCATCGTGGACTTCAAATCTGGAAATTTCTACGAGGTGGAGTTGCTCACTTTAATATTAGGACATAAAGAGATAGTACACAGGAGGAGGAGGAGGAATAAGGAGAGAGAAGAAATGAGAAAAAGAGTTAGGAGAGAGAAAAAAATAAGAAATAAATGACAAAACTACACCACCACATCATAATCATTAGATTATCTGATTTTTTAATACGGTCATGATTTAAATTCGTACGGAAGAGACGGGTCTGGATTCGGTCCTGGACATTAAAAACGTCTAGGACCGTTCTGGACAATTAAGTGGTTTTTTCAATTGGATCAACTGGTTTTGCTAGTGTGTTAAAGTGGTTTTGCCAAGCGGATCAAGTGGTTTCTTCAAGTGATTTTTTCAAGCGGATCAAGTGATTTTTTCAAGCGCGGGATCAAGTAGTTTTTGCCAGCATGTTCAAGTGGTTTTGCCATTATGTTCAAGTGGTTTTGCTAGTGTGTTCAAATGATTTTGCCAAGTGGATCAAGTAGTTTTTTCAAGCAGTTTTTTCAAATAGTTTTTTCAATCAAATCAAGTGGTTTTTTCAAGCGGATCAAGTGGTTTTTTTAAATGATTTTTTCAAGCGGATCAAGTGGTTTTTTCAATCAGATCAAGTAGTTTTTTCAACTGAATCAAGTGGTTTTTTCAAATGGTTTTTTCAACCGAATCAAGTGGGTTTTTTTTAAATGGTTTTTTCAATCAAATCAAGTGGTTTTTTTAAGCGGATCAAGTGGTTTTTTTAAATGGTTTTTTCAATCGAATCAAGTGGTTTTTTCAATCAGATCAAGTGGTTTTTTCAACTGAATCAAGTAGTTTTTTCAAATGGGTTTTTCAACCGGATCAAGTGGTTTTGCGGAACCACTTGATCCGCTTGAAAAAACTACTCGATCCTGACTTTAAAAAAGTCCAGGATCGTCCTGGAAATCCGGTCCCGGAAGAGACGAGACTTATTAAATCATCACCTAATCGGTGAGGATAATTATCAACATGAATGAAATAAATTGATTCTTATCCCGTATGAGATCTATTTATTAGATTCCTCAGACCTCACTGAGTTTGTCGCCGTGTAAATTTACTTGACTTTTTTCCTAGACGAGGTTATAATGTTTTCGGGGCATGATCTCTCGTATGGAATGCAACGTAAGTATTTAGATTATGATATATATGATATCATTTTGACATTTTTATAAAAAATGATTTCACATAATTATTTATGGTTTACTACTATTTCACAAATATATTTTTTGTAGGTGTCATAATTGAGAAATATTTCTTTATAATATGATTAACGTGATGTCGGTGACTATTTTTATATTTCCATTTTTTCTATTTGGTGCAATGGGTATCTTTTTCAAAAAGAGAAAATCACAGAATCGATTTGTTCAAGAAAATCAATTTTCAAAACAACCAAAGTGGTTGCCTCATGGTCCTTAAGACCATCTGCATTGGTGCCCCTGCTACAGTCCGTGCCCTGGGTGCCATGTCAGCGTGCCCCTGATCTCAATTTTTCAGCTCACAGTGGTGTCCCTGCTACAGTGCTCGTGCCCCAGCCACATCATCTTTTTTTTCAGCTCAGTTTTTTTTAAAATTCAGCTAACTGTACTAAACTCGAAGATTTTTTGGACGTAACTTCGAAAACGCAAAATAAAAAATCGAACTACACAATTTTTCGAAATTGAAATTTTATTCAAAATTGCAAATTACAAAAGGAACTACAAAATGCAAGAAATAACATAGATTTTCAAATTACATAACTAGTTACTACTACCGAACTTAGTCCAAACGTGCTCAACTAAATCTTTACGAAGAACGATATGGGCTTCTCTATTTCGAACTTGAGAATCAACGGTCATAAAATTTGATAGAGATCCAATGCGTTGAGTAGAGTATTCGTAGTTTGTAGGGGTGCTACTCCCTGCTAATTCGTTGAAGAATTCTTGTGGACAATATAGTCCATATCCATCACGTTCATCTTCCACTATCATATTATGCAGTATGATACAAGCAATCATAACTTTTCCAATGAATTCTTGACTCCAAAGAAGACATGGATTTTTTATGAATGCAAAGCGAGCTTGAAGAACTCCAAATGCCCTATCCACATCCTTTCTGTATGCTTCTTGACGTTCAGCGAACATCTTCAACTTCGGGGTGGACGAAGATGATACGGACTTCACAAAGGTAGCCCATTGTGGATATATCCCATCAGTGAGATAATATGGCAACTCTCTAAGAGTTCCATTCACGGTATAGCTCACTTTAGGTGCACGACCTTCTAAAATATTAGAAAAAATAGGAGACTGTTATAACACATTGATATCATTACAGGTACCTGGTGTTCCAAAGAAGGCGTGCCATATCCATAGGTCATATGAAGCAACTGCTTCCAATATGATTGTTGGTTTGCCACTTCTCCCACCATATTGTCCAGCCCAGGCGGTTGGACAATTCTTCCATTCCCAATGCATGCAATCGATACTGCCTATCATGCCTGGAATACCACGTTGCTCCGCCATATGTAGTAGACGAGCAAGATCTTGTTCATTGGGCTTCCTCAGATACTGTGCGCCAAAACAAGCCGTGATGCCATCTATGAACTTCTCAAAAGCTTGCCGTGTGGTAGATTCGGCAATTCTAATTCATCCACGACGTCTGCTGATGAACCGTATGCAAGAACTCTCATTGCTGCAGTACATTTTTGTAAAGTCGAAAGCCCGAGTTTCCCTGCAGCATCATATTATTGTTGAAAGTAAGGATCAATGGCACTCACTGCTTCAACTATTCGGAGGAACAAAGATCTGTGCATACGAAACCGACGTCAGAACATATCAGCTCCATATGTTGGCGATTCAGCGAAATAATCCTACACTAAGCGCTCTCCACCAAGTCCGGGCCGTGCCCCCAAAGGCATGGAACGCCTTTCTGACGCCAGAGGGCGCCCGGAGAGCGGGGAGGGCGCAACGCCCAATCCCGCGTTGACATGTGGCAGGCTGAGGGCGTGCGCCCTCCCCGCTGCGGCTGGTCTAATAGCATGTTCAGAAATCTAGAAAATTAGAAAGAACATTTAGTTATTTCTTAAATTTTTTCTAATGCAATCTTGCAATATAATTTGGCGGGACTGAAAAAAAAAACAGATCAGAAATTGAAAACCCATTGGTAGTAGGAACCAGAAGATCTCGCGGAAATTAAAACTAAAGAGTTGGCCTCTTCAGGCAGCGAACCTGGGCACCTCGAGAGCAGAAGGAGGCAGCGAACTAGGCACCTCAAGATCTCGCGGCAGTTTCACCAAAGAGATTGCAATATCTTGAGACTAACTACAGATTTTTATTACCAAAAGAAAGATAATCACAAGGAAAAAGAAAAAGGAAAAATCCCATGTACTAGATTTTTCTAAAAATGTTGTTTTTGGGTGAAAAAAAAAGCAAGTTTTCGATCACATAGTTTGTGCTCAACAGTAGACCGTTCGACCGAAACGTGAGAATTTACTTACTATTCTTACACGGATTTAGTTTAGTCCATTATAAGATATGAATTACTTTTTAGGATATTAAGATCACGAAATTTCATGTTCTCATTTTGAGAAGATTGAATTCTCATACCTTAAATAAATTACTTTTCCACATTGGATCCGCATCGGTCCATATTATATTTTGGAAATTACTTTTACAATAAAAATTACCATCATTTAACATGTGATTCACCAAAGAATTGTACAAATAATTTTTCCCGAGCTTTTTTCTACAAAATTTTCCACGCAATAATGAAATTGCATTTGAAACTTATTGAAGATACATCAACAATGACGATACAACGATTTTTTAATTCATGGAAATTTTTTTTGTGAAAAAGTCACGAAAAAACTGTGATTGACTAAGTCCCAAATTTTTTTTCGTGACTTAGTTTTTTATTTATTGTTTTCCAAATTAAAAACTATAAAAAAATTACAAAATAATACAAACTTTAAAAAAAATTATTTAAAATTTTCTGATTTTTTCAAAATTTTTTACTTTGAAAATCATGTGTACAAAATTCCAACTCAATCCGAGTTCACTCTAATTTTCTATGCCTTAATTAGGTGACTTAAATTTAATACGAGTATTTTACAAAGATAGTATTACTATCTTTTTAATTGAGAACTAATTTATACCTCTATCGTATTCGCAAATTTGGGGTGTAACCCAAAAAATCATACTACAAAATAAGTTAAATCATAGTAAATTATTCTTCGATCCTACAAATGTGATTTTCTCCTAAAAAAAGACATTTTAGTGGTCAAAAAGTTATGCACATTCAAAAAACAATTTCTTGAATCAGATATCTAAGCACCAAGATATTGTTCTTCATATATTTTCACAAAATCTCTTAAACTGAGTTAGAAAAACAGGAAAAACTGAGCCACGAGAAAAAAATCTCGTGTCTTAGTTACTCACAGGTTTTTTTCCGTGACTTGGTAGGCACAGAAAAATTTACTTGATGTCTTACGTAGACACCACTTCCATAATAATTTTTTAGGGTATCATTTTTGTAATTAATCATGCATAATAATATCATTTTTGCTCGATAATGGATTTTTTCTTTCTCTCTTTCTCATCTTTTCATCCACTTTTGTTTTGAATTTGCCTTGAACCTCCTTCACCCTTACGAGACGTAAAAGAAGTAAAAGTATCCACTTCAAAAGCTAAAAGATACAAAATAGACAAAATACAAAGAAAAATACTCAATTAGGGCCCTAAAATAATGAGTGTTTTGATATTCATTACCCTCCTGTACTTGAATATTTGCTTGTCCTTAAGCAAAAGCAAGCATGGAAACAACAAACTTGACAAAAAGACTACAATGAAAATTGACTCAACACTAAAAACAAATAGAGTAGAGACCTAATCACGGTCCTATCAATATATAATATAAACTCAATCACTCCTAGCCCTCCACGATAATTGTTTAAGTTAGAGGTAGTTGAGCTGGCTTGCATAGGTACACCTTGACCCGATCATTGTTAGAATCGAGTTTGCATTTTGACATAATTCAATTTGTCAAAAATTCAATTCAATTTGTTCCTAGTTGGATTCATCAAAAATTTGATTTGAATTCATTATGAAACAAATTAAATATGATTTCAAATTTTTATAATTTGTCAAATACTAAAATTTAATTCGAATTTGATTCGAGTTAAATTCGTGCACACATACACACGTTAAAGATTCAAAAAATAGAAGAGAAAGGGAAATAAACAAAAGGGAGCAGGGAGCCCGAGCTCGGAACAAGGGGGAATTAAAAAAATTGGGGGATTAAAAAAAGGGGGTCATTGACATTAGCGCGTGCATTAGCGGCTAATGTGAGCGCATGCATAGATATTTTTATTTATCTTTTCTTACTATTTTAATACATAAGATTGTCATTTTTTCTATTTGTACTTAATTTTTTAATAAATTAAGAAATATTTCAAACTCTATAAATGCCACATTTTATTCTTTAAAAATTACACATTCCAATCTCTATTCTTTACTTATCTTATTAAAAATTTAAAATATATAAAATATCTCTCAAATTGACTAATTAGATATATTAGTCATAATTATCATATAATTTTAACTGGATAAAATCTTAAATCATAAAACCTTAAATTCTAAAACTTCAAACCTCAATCCCTAAAGCTCCAAATCTTAAACCTTAAATCTGAGACATGAAATCCTAAAATCTCATACCCTAAACCCTAAAACAACAAACCATAAACCTTAAAATTTCAAATCTCAAACCCTAAAACCATAAACTTTAATTCCAAACCATAAACCTTAAACTCTAAAATCTAAATATTATAAATCAAACAGTTCTCCATCTCTACAAACTCAATGGCGGACGATAAGCTTTTTCACTTGAGCCAATGGAGACCTTGTTAGGTTTTATAAATACGAGCTTAGTTTGTCGTAGCGAAAGTTTAAAATTTTTATCAATATGAAACTTGATCATGACAGTGTAACATAAAATAAATAATAAGATTGTTAAAAAATCTTAAAGTACATTGTACATTGATTCTTTACTATGGTATCCACGTAACCTTCAATCTACAAACTCTTGACATTTAATATTTTTGAGAATCTGCTAGAAAAATTCTTAACCAAAAATAACTAGAGGAATCTTTTAGGCCTAGATTTATTTAAGCATTGCTCTCTTTGCTTGTGTGTTTATTGTATTTTTTAATCCTAGGCCTATTGACATATATATATATATGACAAATTAATTTCTATCCTAATATGAATAAGAAACATAGTTCTATTGAAATTCAATGTCATGGGCTTTTAGGTCCAATCTATTATTTTTTTGACCTAGTCAACATGTCAAATATCTAATATATTTTAATCTATATAATTATTTAATTAAATTAGATTTAATTAAATAATTATAATTTTATCTAATAGAATTACAATATTTCTTCATAGATTCAATATTCTTCATCAAATCAATATTTAATCTAATCAACTTCAATTTGAAAATTAAGATTATTTTTTGTGTGACCCATAGATCCTCACATAGCAAACATTTAGTCAAACTAATAGTCTTGGTCGAACCTTAGACAATAGAACAAACAATCTCAACATGTGAGATACGTTGCAAGGATACTACAACTACATATAATATGAAACTCACAGTGATATAGTCCTTTCAATGACGAATACATGATTAAGCCTTGAACATGATTAAGTATGTATCTAAATAACTTAACCATATTATCTCATTCTGATGTTTTCACTTTAGACATCATTCCAAAAGTAACATGCATTGGCCAATGACTAATGATCTAATTATCTATGAGAAGACAAGTATTCTCTCCAAGTTTATTTGAGAAACAAATCCTATTTTTGGCTCAACTACCATGCATATGTACTTTATGGTATGCCTAATATATGCCATATCTACCCCGTTATGAGTGTAAGCGTTGGTATTGGTTAAGGTCTAGGACCATTATACTACTCCATAAACTGATATTCTTATAAACTCATAAATAGAATCCACCAAACAATTTCTCGATTGGATATATAAATACTCTCTAAAGCACATGTGCATCTATCATGAAATATTTATTATCTCTTAATTGTGAGAACCACTATGTCATCTAAGGATATGATATAGATCGTGCACCAATCTCCATTGTATTATCGATATCTTATTCTCAATGGTCAATTGATTAAGGTCATTTAAGAACTATATTCATAGTTATCTATGATCTCATATTCTTAATGACAATATTAGTTTATGGGAACACTAACATGAATATATGCAAATAATGAAATATTATATTCAATAAGTGTAATGCAAAAATAGCTAAATATGATCAAGTACAATGTCTTTATATACAATTATCTTTAGGAAATCTTTACTAACTATCTCCCACTTGACCAGCTATGAACTAAGAAATATTCTTTAGTTCATCTAAGATACTTTATAATGTTCTTAACAACAACCCAATATGCTTCACCTCGATTTTTGGAATCTACCAATGATGATGATAGCATATTCCATATCTGGTCTAGTGCAAGTTATGGAACACTTGATTGATCCAATCGCAGATGCATATAGGATATCTTTCATGTACTTGATTTCTACTTCTTTACAGGGACAATCCTTCTTAGATAGATTAATCTCATAATTTGCTGATAGATACTCTCTCTTAGAGTCTTGCATTTTAAACCGTTTTAGCACTTTATCTATATACATGGATTATAATAGCCTCAACATTTTGCTAGATCTATCCTTGTAGATCTTTATGCTAAGAATGTAGCTGGTCTCACCCAAGTCCTTCATTTGGAAGGGTTTGGACAACCAATCTTTCATGGATTGCATTAGTGGGATATTATTTCCCATAATTAATATGTCATCAACATATATGATAATGAAAACAATCTTATTCTCACAACTCTTCTGATAAACACAGGGATCGAATGAAGTCGAATAATTTGATAGCTTTATCAAAGCAAATATTCTAACTCCTAGAAGCTTGCTTTAATCCGTAAAACAACTTTTGTAATTTCTTTCCACACCATAGCTCGTACGATGTTCTTTTAACAGACTTTGATGGAATCCTATTTAGAATGTAGATTGAGGTCTGGAGTGCATAACCCCAAAGAAAATTAGGAAGAGAAGACAAACTTATCATAGACCTTACCATATCTAACAAGGTTCCATTCCTCCTTTTAGATACACCATTCATTTGTGGTACTCTGGAAGGTGTTCATTGTGAAATAATTAAATAATTATAATTCTATCTGATAGAATTATAATATTTATCCATAGATTAAATATTCTTGATCAAATTAATATTTAATCTAATTAACTATAAATTGTAAATATAGACTATTTTTTATGTGACCCATAGGCTCTCACATATCATGTGCTTAGTCAAACTAATAGTCTTGGTGGAACCCTAGACAATAAACCAATAAATCTCAACATGTGAGGTACATTGTGAGGACACTATAACTACATGTAATATGATGCTTATAGTGACATGGTCCTTCATTTATGAACACTCGATTAAGCCTTGAATATGATTAAGTGTCCATTCAAATAACTTAATCATATTATGCCATTATGCTAAATTGATCTTATTGTCACTTTTAGACACCATTTTGAAAGTGACATACATTGACCAATCATATTTTTACACCTGTATATCTTTTTTAGACTTTAAATTATTGCTTAAACTTTCTACTTCACAACAAATAATACGAAATAAATATTTTTGAATGTATCTGATTTGAGATTCTCTGTTGGCCTTTAGAGTAAATTACAAGTTTTTTTGTACTTTAATGGTCTCCAAAATACAGTGTCACAAAAAAAACAAAGTAGCATATTACATAAAAATAATGCTATTTAATTTATCAGAACATACACGTAAATCAAAATTTTCTTGTACTTTACAAGCATTTCCAAAATATTACTTTGGCTTGAATGAGGCGCATGCCAAAGAACATCAAGGACAAGCCAAATCTCAACTTGGCAAAAACAGAGATGCAATATGGAGATTTTTGAGGCCTTTCCCTGTAATTACCACTTTGATTCAATTCTTGTTAAGTCTTCAACAATCATGGTAATTCTGTTAATTAATTAACCATAATGTTTTTGTGTGAAAGAATTATTGACATTGTAGAAAATGATTGTACTGCTATTTCGTTAAATCAATTCCTAATTGATTAGTCAATTAAATTCTAAATTAAAATTTTAAAATATGCACACCCCACACCAACTTACATCCTATTTTAAGTAAGGTTATTTATTAGATTATACAGAACCAAGTTGTTAGAATTGAATGAGCCCAAATAGGTCCAAAAACCCAAACTCAAGTTAATGAAATGGGAGTGTACCATATCGATTTTGGCAAAGTGGGTTCCTAGATGCCCAGCCTATAAATTGGCATTCCTTCCCTCCCATTCAAAACATCCTAGCAACTTGCATCATTCTAGAATAGTTGTCTTAAAAATGCCTGAACAGTCGTTGTATCTTGGGGACGATTGCCATTGCCCGTATGCACTGAAATATATGGAGCAATCTCGTCTTACAGAAAAAATGTCCAACACTTGCCTTGACTATGGCCCGATCCTAATCAAGTATACCAATCTCGACAACCAACAATCGTAAGACAAGATTTTGTGTACTTGAAGATGGCATCATCAAGCATCATGCTAGCAATCTTAGGAATTATCCACACTGAAAGGCTAGTGAAGTTCAATAGTACAGAGTTCAAGAGGTGACAATAGAAGATGACATTCCATCTTCCCATGCTTAACCTTATTCAGTTCCTCAAAGAGAATGCACTAAAGAACAAAAGACGAACCCTCTTAGGATTATTGAAATTTTTGCTTCAAGCCCGAACCCCATACCAAGCACAAACTAATTCGGAGAATTATGGATAGCACTGTATAGGAACGATACCCTCGACTGTTTAGGTTAATGGTCACACTAGATGAATTGGACTTGAGATTTGACGAGTGACCTGGTGAGACTGTTTGAGCCGAAGGATGAGACATCCGTCTCTATTCATTCTTGAGATACGCATGTGATTTGGGTAATGAGAGTGGTATGCCGATACTCAGTATAACCTCCTGGCATAGGACTAGTTACATATCGGGGACCGTTTTGATTTTCAGCTTAGAGCCTTAGAGCCAAAAACCCTCTATTATCCATTGTCTAACCCCATTAAGCTTAAGCCTATTTATTAATATGATATAGCCAATGTTTGAACCTATATTCATAACCTGCCCCACCTTCGACAACCCTTTCTGAGGATGCATTAGGATTAACCTTTTGGGGACTTGTGTAAGGGTTCATTTGGTAGATCAACTCGGGGAGGGACAATGGAACAATTGGGGGAACAGGTAGAATTGAGGCTGGTAAGAAGCTGAGACAAGCCACTTTAGAATTGTGCAATGCAAAGAAAAGAAAAATAGAGAAAAAATGCGAAATCAAAAGAAACGAAAAGGAAATGTGGAAAGTTGGGAAGTTGGAAAGAAATAAGTGAAAAATGAAAAGAAAAGTAGAAAGTTGGAGGATGGTCTGAAAAGATAAAGGCAGGACAAAAAAGTGACGAGTCTCAAGCTAAATGGCCTTAGGATTGGGGACATTGGGATGAGCATATATCAAAAGTAGGGTAAGATGTTTAGAATATATGAGAGCTAGAACACTTTTGTTTAGCTCCTTGAATTGGGTGGTTTAACTACCTCCCATATATTGATATCCTCCCTCTAACCTTAGCCCTACTATAACCTAATGAAAAGTCCTTCTTAATCACTAGTCCCGCATTGGTTGAAGTAGTATTGAATAGGCCGTATACCATTTTGAGATCCCAGACATGTGCGTGAGTAATAGGAAGTGGACCACCAGACACTTATGTGAGCGTAAAAGAATTTGAACCTCTGATTGGTCATGTCTCGAGTCCTTTTCACACAGTGCAAAAACTAGGTTAAATAGCCAAGGATGTTGTAT
Organism: Hypericum perforatum; assembly: GCA_012979155.1. NCBI lineage: Eukaryota > Viridiplantae > Streptophyta > Magnoliopsida > Malpighiales > Hypericaceae > Hypericum > Hypericum perforatum. Next base: position 111,630 of record SOPF01029199.1, read on the forward strand.
CTATACTATCGCTATTCCGAGTTTTTTGATAGGTTAAATGTTTGGTGGAAGGTTATGGTTTGGGGTGAATTGATCGACATTCAAAAAGGGTTGATCATTCGGTATTTCTGATGCACTTTCCTTGAGGACAAGCAAAGACTCAAGTGTGGGGATATGATATGCGCTAAATTAGCCATAGGATTGTGCATCCAGATGATAGATTAAGTATGGTTCTTGCGATGATTGTGGCATTTGTTCGGCACATTAGTTCCCTTTTTAGATTGAATGCCAAATAGGCACTTATTGTATGTTTATACAACCTTTGCAAATAAAAGCAACACAATACGGAGTAAGGCGTAGGCTCAACCAAGGTAGAGGTAGAGACGAGGCTAGCGGGCATTAAAAAGGCAGCAAACGCTAGAAGTCGTGAAGAGAAGAGAAGAAGAACCCTTGGAGCAGTGATCGTTACGAAGCTAGCAGGCGCTGGCGAATTGGAAGAAAATCCCTGGAACAACAATCGCTACAACTCTAGTAGTTGATGGTCCTTTCGATTTTAGCCTGTAACAGACATGTTCTGAATTTTATTAGGTTTTTTAGCAGCTAGGGTATAAATATACCTCTAGCCCTAGTTTAGAAGAGACTTTTGTTCAATGATACTTTAGCAACATTAGGAGCTCTATAGAGTGGATTTCTTTTGGTTCGTTTTGGGTGGAAGGCAGAAACATTGAGACTAAGCCTTCTTTACCTGTTCTTATCATTATGATTCTCCCATCATTATCGCGTGTTTTATTACTATACGTAGTGAGTAGTTTTCCTATGAGTGCGATGCCTTAATCACGTAATCAATTGCCAAGTTAGGTTAAGGTTTGACTATCATGCGAAATAGTTGTTAGTTGATGAATGTAAAGCTTAGCTTAGCCTCATCACCTAAGTTACGATCTAAATTAATAAGGGTGGACCGACAGGCATCCAAATTAGTGGAAGAATCAACTAGTATATCCTTAGGTAGTAGTGGACCGACAGGCACTTCATATCAGGAGGGTAACCCGTGAGGAGGAAGTGTCATGATTAAGGTTGTTTTAGTTTTAAGCCTAGTTAATGAGCGAAAGCGTTAACTAGTAACTTAGATCTTTACAGTCTTAGTTTTGTCGACCTATTAATGAGCGAAAATGTTAGGTAGATGCATTAGACAACTCCGGGTACTAGTTAGTACTTCATAAGAACCATAACCTCAACTTAGGCAGGCGATTCGTGAAGGTATCATGCTCAGTTTGTCTTTATTGGTGAAACTTGTCATTTTATCTTTTCACATCTTTACTTATTTTATAATTTCATTCTTCTCATTCGAAATAATTGTTACTCAAGTTGCATATCTATTACTGTTTAGATTAGCGTCCAACCCTCAGTTCGAACCTTACTTACTCACTATACTATTTGATAGTGTGCTAAATCTACCCTATATTTTTAACCTATCACTATTCATACCAACAAGGTGCACTTTCTTTTCGTGCACACATCCTGGGTGACCTCGTGGAAAGTTTTCCACGGTGCGTGTGAGTGAAGACAAAGCACGCTAGAAAAACCCGTGTTAGTACATTGGAGCTAATCAGTCAAATCACGGGGAATTACATTACTACACACGATCACGGTAAAAAATACAAGATGTTCGTTCACCTAGAAAAAAAGTCATATGCAAATAATGAAGAATCATATGATTGATTTATTTGGGATGCCCTATGCCCACAAAGTGAAAAAATCTCTATCATTATGTCCAATATTTTTAAACTGCAAGGTAAAGGCGGACGAATAAAAGATTTAGTTCTGTAGTTCGGAAGAAAGAGAGGGCGCCGCCACGACTTCCTACTGGACTTAAAGTTCGTCCACTGTAATATTTATTTTTTGACAAAAAAGGCGTAGCCCAATCTATTCTTCCCTTGGACGGATGTCAAAATTGATTGGTGAACGCCAATATTGAATAAGTTTGGGTGGCTATTTAATGGGCATAGATATTGAACACAAAGTATTAGTTAAAAAATGTCATCATCCAACAGTAAATATTTATAGTTGAAGGGCAACTTTAATTTTTTAGTACAATACTGAGGATAGCAACTAGTTTTATGTAATTAATATTGAATGGCCCGGCAACCTGTTCTTATCTAAACATATGAAATTTGATTATTTCAAAATAATGTTACACTAAGTAAGTTGTATATACCATGATTACATTTTTTTTAATTTGAACCATATACATCGGTGAACTTAAATATGGATTATGTCCTTAGATTAAGCAGTTGACACTCCTCCAATTAGTTTCAAGTAATTATAATTTTTAATTAACAACAACTTTTTGAACTATAAATTCCATTGATCACCACAAATACATTTACATGTACACTATAGAGTCAGTGACAACAAATATCAACGCTGAAAATTCTTCTCAAGTAGTGGCAGTGTGGCACGGTCTTATTCCGTTTAAGATTTCTTGCTTTTTATGGGTAGTCCTTCAAGATAGGATCAAGACCAAGGGAAACTTGATGCGTATAGGCATACTTAACCCAAAAGATGCTAAATGTGTTTGGTACAAGGCTGAATTTGAAACAGGGGACCACTTATTTCTGAATTGCTCATTTGCAAACTTAATCTGGAATAGTTTTATGAATATGGTGAGCGTTTAATGGGTGAACCGCGAAGGCATAAAAAATCACATGACACATGTGGTTGCATCATAATAAGATTATCTTCCAAATGAGAAAAGGACATTCACAAGCTTATTAATATTATTTTGAGGATAGCATAATGGTTGAATTGGTATGGGTGTTCTCAATTTTTTTGTAGGCAGGATATCACTCTTATTCTGTAGAATCTCTTGAGTTCTTTAGGCAAGTTCAACAACCTACTTGGTCTCACAGTTCATCTGTTCAATTAGCTAAGTTACTACCCTTTTCTCTTCAAATCTCCCCTGGTTATTTTATTAATGATATTTTGTACTGTGATCTTTAGTCGTGCAGGAGCACTAAAGACTTGGGGAAAATTGACTGAACAGTGAAGACATTTGACATATTTGTTTGGGTGTGCCCAATCAAGTGGCTCTTATCTGACTTCAATCAGCTCCGGCCAAGTAAGAGTGTTTAAAGGGACTTGCAACTCATAAAAAAACTACAATATAGGTGACGTCGATCAAACAATAAAGAGCATCCAGAAATACTTGATGGATTACTCTCAAATAAATAGAGTTATTAATTGAATATGAGGATTGCTTACCTGAGCCATTGTGAGGGCATGCATTGAGAGATCTTGGAATTAATTTAACATTTCAAGATTGAAGATGAAGGATCAGAAGTGTGAAGATTTTTGTATGGGAAGGAGTTGCTCCTTTGCTTCTTGGGCGGCAGTGCAATATTACTTTGACTGGAATTTTTTGAATGGGCCTCTCTGTTTGTGTTGGTTGTTCCATGTTATTTCCTGGGTTTTATAAAAACATAGTTGTCACTGATATAAGAAAAGAACTCGTTGTCATCCTTACTTTTCATAAAAATTATTAAACTTACTCTTCAATTATAAATATTAATGGTCGCACGATACAACATTTTTCTACAAATACTTGTACTTTATCTATGCTCATTAACTAGCCACCTATACTTATTCATTATACATTTTAAAATATACATACATACTTACTTACTAAATAACCGCCTAACATCATCTACATATATACTTTTCTAACAAATACTTTGGCGATCACCAATTAATTTTGACGTCCGTCTAAAGGAAGAATGGATGAGGCTGGCACCTTTTTGTTAAAAACTAAATATCAAAGAGGCGTATTAAGAGGCTGGAGTTCTAATCCAGAGCACCATGACGCCCTTTCTTTCTTCGTTTTTTTTTTAATTTTAGTGTATGTTCACGAAAAATTACGATTTTAGTTCTTTAAAAATAAAAATTACAAAAATGGTGTCTAACTTGGAAGCGCCAACCAAAAGATGAATTTTTAACCTGTCTATACCAATAAACGGGTATTTGTCGCGTCTACCAAAAGAAAAAGACTTGTCTCTTGGCAACGAGGATTTTTTTTCCCTTATGACCTGCCCAAAATTTGGCAGTTCGGAGATTTTGTTCAAAACTACAAAACAAATTGCGGTTTCAATCCACCTCCACGGTTAAATTTTCACCCCCAAATTGATTAAATCCCCATCCCCCCAATCACGAGGTATCCTTGGACATCGAATTCGTAATTAAATTTTTTTTAATATTAAAATCATAATTTCTCATTTTTTTAAACTTTACTTTTAACTTAACTAGGGGATTATTGTATTCTGCACTATAAATACGCATTATTTATTCGGCCCAATTTTTATTGTTCAAACGTGATTATTCGGGTTAATTAGACATTGTATAATTATATTCTTAGAAAATAATTTTGTTCTCATGGTATTATCGTCGATGCTCTTTTTATAGTTTAATATTTTCTGATTATTATATCAGAATTTTGAAAAGTTCGGCGATCACAAAATTGTGAATTTTTATTCTAATTTTTTTATTAATAAAATTTAACCATTTAAAAAAATAGTTGTCACTGCTATAAGAAAAGAACTCGTTGGCACCCTCAGTTTTCATTAAAATAATTAAACTTACTCTTAAATTATAAATATTAATGGTAGCGCGATACAACATTTTTATCTATGCTCATTAACTAGCCACCTAAACTTATTCATTATACTTTTTTAAATATATATACATATTTACTAAATAGCCGTCTAACTTTATCTAAATATATACTTTTCTAACAAATACTTTGGCGTTGACCAATTAATTTTGACGTCCGTCTATGGGAAGAATGGATGGGGCTGCCACCTTTTTGTTAAAAACTTAAGATCACAGAGGCGTATTAGGCTGGAGTTCAAATCCAGGAGCACTAAGACGCCCTCTCTTTCTTCCGAACTGAGACTTCCAAAGAACAGCAACGTACTTAAAACTTTACTTTCAACTTTAAATCTGCCTTCACGTTTCGTCTTTCCTCATGAGGATTATTAATTCAGAATGCCTTTGCTCGGTACTAACCGGGTGATTATTGTATTCTCTGTCTTGCACCATGAATACACCCCTCTCATCTCACCCCGCCCGGCACCTAGTCCCGACCATTGTTAGAATTCAATTTGCAATTCGACGTAATTTGATTCGTCGGAAACTCGATTCGATTAGTTCCCAATTCGATTCGTCAAAAATTTGATTCGAATTTGTTATAAGACAAGTTGAATACAGTTTATGTTTTTTATAATTCGTCAAACCGATGTCACGACCCTCTGACTTGGTCGTAGAAGTTATTTTACCTTTTGTTTGTTATTTCCATTATTATGTAGTGGGTCAAGTTATTGTGTTAGTGGGTTGTTATGTTGTTTAATTTCCTAAAAATAAACTGTTATTCATTTAGTTGTGGATTACTCGAAGAGTGGCACCACTTTCCTAGGTTGTTAGTATTATTTAAGTTTGCTTGAATCATTGTAAGAATTATCCTGAATTATAAATCAATTATCAATTTCCTTCCCTTATTCTTCTTTTCCTTCCCCGATTGTTTCTATCCATCCTGCCTTAATTTTTTCTAGTCCCACAACTATTTTTTGTACTCGTAATAACCAAAGAATTTAATTCAAATTCGATTCGAGTTGAATTGTATTAAATATATATATATATTAAAAAATTCAAAAAATGGAAGAATGAGGGAAATAAAAAAAATTGGAGGGAGAGGTTGCAACGCAGAAGAGAAAAGAGGGGGGAGAGGGGGTGAAATTAAAAAACAATTGGAGGGAAAGAGGGGGGAAGTTTTGACGGGGAAAAAGGTGGAAAGGGATGGTTGAAATTTAAAAAATTGTTATTGATCACTGCCGATTACGTATTTTGTGCTGCGTTTTGAAGCTGGTTGACGTACGCCAACTAAGGGTGGCGTGCGCCAATTTTCTCAGTTTCAGCGACTCTGGCACGCGCCAACTAAGGGTGGCGTGCACCAAGTTATCAGCAGAAGCAATACAGAGTAAGTCAGAAAAATATCGTCCCGTAGGGACTGAGGTTCTACGCAACTCTATGGTTTACCAACTTGTCTAGGATTAGATTATGAAGTTTGGTTGTTTACACAAGTGATCTATAGTCTAACTAACAAACCTAAATGTCACAAACTTTATCAAAGCTAAAGGTTTGCTAGTTTACTAACTAACAACTTAGGATACTAAAATAAGTAAGGTACCTAAACCAGCAACATAACCAATAGAATCAGGAGGTTTTTAGTGTATGTATATGGTCCGAGTGAATCTATGGCAACTTATCCACACTTTCGTGTAAGAAGAGCCTAAATTGCTACTTAACTAAGCTTAGAAGGTTAGATATGTTCTTTTGACCCCACCAACCAACTAAACTAAGCTAAGCACCAACTGTATACTCCACTCAAAGGACAATCAGTAGGTCACCACAAAGATTTCTCTTCTAGCAAGAGTACTCATCATCAAACTAACCTTTCCATCAATCCTATACCCTTTCAGACTCAAGTTTTGACTAGCTACGAAGGCTTGGTGGCCAAGCAAGTCTAAGCAATGCATTATGCATGTTAATAAGAACACATACTCAACATACACACCCCTCAAAAACCATGGCTAAATGCAAGGTAATAAGGCACCAAACTCATATTTAACTACTCAAACGTACTTAATATAAACAACATAAGCAATAAGCAAAGTAAAGAGTAAGAGGGAAAGGAAGCTTATCAAAGGAGAAGAAAACCTCCCTCCTCATGTTCTTCACAGGAAAATATCTACATAGTTTGGTGGTTTTCCCATCCACACTTTCTTAGACTAAATAACTTCTATATATACTAAAGCTAAAAACTAAAAGTAAGTTTAATAGTTGTTTTATAAAATATCTAAACTAACTTATCCTAAGATAAATATCTACCTAAAAATATCTACTAAGTCATACATATCCATTTTCTTTCCTTCACAAAAGACTTAAGCTGACTTTGAGTTTTTCCCTATTATTTTGTCCAACACTCAACTTCTTTTTGTTTTTGTCAGACTGGTCTGGCGTATGCTAGATGCACTTGGCGTGCGCCAGGTCTTCGCAATTTCTACTTCTTTGAATGCAAATGGTTATCTGCGTGAATGGTCATTTGAGTAACATCTCCTTGGCATGTGCCATGTCCCTTGGCGTGCGCCAGCTACCCGGTACTTTGCACTATTTGGCTCTGTCTTGTCCTTGCCTTTGTGTGTCCGCTTAATCATCTTCCACTTTTCCTCGAATAGGCTCCTAAAAATAAGCAAACTCAATGAAAAATGATAAACTCTACAAAACCACACAATAAACAAAAACTAACACTATGACAACTAAAATGCAAATAAATCAACCTAAAACACTAAGAACGACCTACTAAAAGGATATGAATAATGAGTGTTTTTCACACTCATTATACCCCCACACTTGAATCTTTGCTTGTCCCCAAGCAAAAACTCAAAATGCGGACAACCACCTAAATGAAAATCAAATAAGAACAAACAAACACACAATAAGGTAAAGACATGGCATGAATGGATCAACACTTAACTTCCCTCAAAAACATCAGCTCACATCACAATGAAATCATAATCTAAGTTAGTTCATCAATTCATAACACAAAACACAACAAATTAGTAGGCACCTCAGCACTCAATTATTTAAGCAAGTGTTAACTCTATGTAAAAGACACTAGAAGGTTGACCTCATGAGGATAGAAAAGTGTTTCACTCATATAATCTGTATGGTCATCTTTCTATCACTTGCATACATGTCAATATATCTGAAAGCATCTTATGTCCTACTCAGCGTTATATAAAAGTCGCAATGGTTGCTAATGATCGGGGGGTCTTTTCATAGGGTTGTAATAGGGCTTAAGATAAAGGTGAGGTAAAATATTTGGATGGTAGCTAAACCACCCAATCCGAGGACATGTCACAAATGTAACTAATCACTCGTCTAATCTAAACATCTTCACAAATATCACATTCATAAGCACACTCCCCAAATAAACCAATGAACTAAGACCTAAAAGCATGAGTTTTACCTAGACACATGCTTTATTCAACATTACATTTTTTTCACTTATTTTTTCTTTTCTTTTTTTATATGCAACACTTATTCACAAACTTCAACAAACTATACAAACTTAGCACGTTCTAGGCAAAAACTTGGCTTCTTATGTATGGCCATAACTATAACATCCCAATGAACATAACCCAAATTAAGTCTAAACTACCAACTAAACCCAATACAAATCATTCCCACTGGCCTAAATATCCTCAGACTGGATGACAAAAGGCAAAGAAGATGGTTGATATAAGGTTTAAGATTGGCTTCCTCATCTAAGATCAAGAAAAGGCTTAGCTCAACGGGTTTAAACAATGAATATATAAGGGATTGTGGCTCTAAAGCTCTAGGCTTAATGTGAAAGAATGCCCCCATCCTATCACTAACTTCTACACAACCTAGACTATGATAAGTACTAGTAGGATACCTCGATCAACTGACTTTAGTATGCATCTCATGAAAAATATAGAGACTGGTGTCTCTTCCATTAGTTCAAATGCTCACAAGGTGCACTCAACAACTCTCTAATCTAGTTTACATAGTGAAACCACTAGTATAAACAACAGAGTGCGAGATTACTCCCAATTCCTAGGCTTTGTGCTCAAATTAAATCCCTAACTAAGAATACTATAAAATCTAACACAAGTTAAAATTTTTTGAGGAGGGTCAAATTTTTGAAAAATTCATGCCAAGTCTAAACCTAAACAAAACAACCTAACATACTAACATGCAAAAACAAGTTTAAACAACCTAAAAGGAAGATTCCTAGAAGGAACCCTCCCCCACACTTGAATGACACATTGTCCTCAAGGTGTCTAAGATACTAATAAACACCTAATCACGAAACATGCATAAACACATAAATATAAATAAACATGCAACACATTAACTCACTAATGATGTGTCATGTAAACTACCTCCTTGTGACCTTTTTGGTTCTAAGCCTAATAAGATCACCTTGTAGTAATACAATATGAACATTAAATGAGTTACAAACATACAAAATCAAAAACAGAATCAAAATACATGAAAATACACAAACAAAGAAAACAAATAAAGAAAAATAACAAAGTAGGGAAAAGGAGCTGCCTGTCACTCTTGTGGAGGAGGTGGTGGGAATGTGAAGCCACTGCCAAAGTTCTCCACCCAGGTGCGCATCCTTTCAGCGTATGCCCGCTGCTGCTCGTAATGCTCTTACTAGCGCACTATGTGAGCTCTCTATTCAGCATAAAATGCCCTCTGCTCCTCTCTCTGAGCTCCAAGGTTGGCCTCCATATGAGCATTGTAGTCGTACTGGTGGTCCCACTCAGCTGCGTTGCTAACTGCATAGTCTTATAGTTGCACACCATAACCATAAAGCTGCTCTCTGTGACCCTGTAGTTGTACCTACATTGCAGCAAATTGGTCATGTAAATACTGCATGTCCACCTGTGGGTTAGGTGACCGATGACTTGGCTCTACTTCATTATGCTGGGCCCGGTACTAATTGGCTGGGGCCTGACTCATCAGGATCCTGACTAGGACCCTCCTATCCTTGTACTGGCATCTGCCCTGCTGCTCTTAGGCGATCATGAACTACATTGCACCTCTCCTATAGCTTGTAGATGCATATCTCCTTGCCGTCTATAAACATCTTCTCGATCAGCTTGCTATAGTAGAGTTTCTTGATGTCAAGCGGCACCAGTTCCACGAATGATCATTTAAAGTCTGCAAACTGCTCAGAGAAATAGTGACGTGCAATGCGGGATATAATATGACCCAAGTATAGATTCCTAGGTTCTCTATCGCTAATGGAACGTGCAAAGCAATCGATTACCATAGCAAATGTGCTAAAAGGTATGTCATGGCATAGCCAGTCTATGGCATAGAGCTATGATTGGAATACTTTAGACTCTTCCCATTGACCACTGAAGGTCAAAGTCATAAAACAATGGAGGATGCCTAAGTGTGATTCTCTAATTAGCGCATTCGGTACCTTCCTCGACTCATATCTCTCAAAGCCCGTAATCTCATGCCAAGCTCAATGGGCCTTACTAGCAGGTGTGAAGTCTAATGTCCATATCCCAGACTTAAGGCTAAAGAGGTCATTAAACTCAGTTTCATTCATGCCAAAATCTGTATCAAAGACACGTGCAGTGAATGAACTGATGTTTGCCACAACCTGCAGACTACAATAGAACTCTAACACTAGCTCCTGCCTAGCTATTGTACTCCTATTAGCAAAGTAATCCCAACCTAACTTCCTAATGACTGACCGCAATTTCCTATCAACCCCTAATTTTTTTTATGTCATCCCAAACAATGTTGAAATAACTCAAGGTAGTAAGGTGGTTGAGTCTTTGGTACCTCTCTCCCTCCTAATCGTGAAAGATTGTAAAGGGAGTGTTGTAGCGGTCGCGAATGTCAAGGAGTGGAGAACCCAGTGATGAGGGTGAAGGGTTTCTTGTGCGTTTTCTCCTGTCTCTGTGTTGAATCTGGCTAGATCTTGCATCATCTGTTGTTATAAATCTTGTTTTGGACCTTAGGTATTGTGGGTAAATGGTTTCGAAGGGTTAGGTTCATTCAACTTTGAAGTTTTTGGAGGCAGGAAGGATTCAGTTTTGATTTTTTATGAAAAATGGTGCATGCCCGAGACTTTTATATATTGTTCTGCCCGAAACTAGCGTACGCCAGGTCCATTGGTGTGTGTGCCAACTTCTCCGATTTTCCTACACTGGCACACGCCAGTTGAGTTAGCATGCGTTGACTTTTCCGAACTTACATGACATGGCGTATATCATGTCCGTTGGCATGCGACAACTATGAACCATAAAAACTACACAAATAAGATATAAACACTAAAACTAATATAACAAACATAAGAAATAAAACATGCTAATCTAATTTTTTTGACTTTTATGTATGCTGCGTTCCTGGAAAGCTTGAAAACCAGACGCCCCATCCTCATGGGTCACAGGTGCAACTTTGACTTTCGCAATTCACATAACTCATGAATGGCATACCATGACGAACTACATCTCTGTGTAACCTTTTCCACTTTAAGCCTAATAGGGTCATGATGTAGTAGCATGGTACATACATTTTGCGAGTTAGTGCTATTTTTGCTACAGTCACCTGCGTGTTCTAACTTCCTACTCCTACGCACTCATCAATGTAAATTGTTGAGCACAACAATTATACAAGAGTAACTTTTTATCCTCCATTAATTGCAAAAATGCAGACATGTGCCAATCAACTAAAGAGTCAATAATACTGATGTTTATCATGAGATTGAGAGGTGTTTTATCCCCACCCAAAACTAACCAGTCCCAACTAAGAGTGGGTGGTTGTTTAACATTATGGTCGGGTGTTTTACCTTTACTTACTATATCCAAGATTAAAGGTTTAGCAAACCTTCTTAGATTTTGAAGTTGAGGTGGAATATTATGGCAGATGACACTAGACTCTTCCAAAGGTATGGCTTCTTCTTTTTGCTCCAAATCTTTAATATTCGCCATATCTTTGGTTGAGCTAGAGTTATGCATAAGGAAATGAGCACTAGTCATAGGTTTGTCAACCTCCATTATTGTGCTCTTTAAAAACTCAATCTCCTCTTTCTCTTCCTCCATGTCCTCACTCTTTTCATTCTCTGTTGGAAGTGCATTGGTATGAATAAATAAGCTCGTATGGGTTTCTTGGTACCAATCTTCTGTTTCAAAATCCCAAAAACGAGCCTTATTCTCTAAACTAGATATAGCTTCTATGAATGGCATTGGATAGATGTATGATAATGGAGGAACGTATGACTGTTCCTCAACTTCCAGGTCTATTTGCATATTACCATCCTCCACTTGCACTTCATTGTCTCCCCATGTATGATGGATTAGCTCAGATGGTTTAATGGAGATGGCATCATTTGCATATGTATTAAAGCAAATATCATCTGAGTGAGCTTGCATTCTCTCAAAGGTTTGAGTTGAGGCAGACAACTCCTCAAAATCTTTGAGCTTAACTTCAACATTTTCCATCATCTTCTCTATCCTAGCTTCCAATGAGTCCGATCTATCATCAAGGGAATCATACCTTAGAGATTGTACTTCTTCTTTGCACCAAGAGGAATTAGGATTTCCACTCCATGTTGGAATACTAATGGTGTCATGTTTCCCCTCATTGTTATGCACAAAATTATCATTATCTGAGAGGGCTCCATGGGGGTATCGAACCAATATTTATCATATTGACTTTTGTTATGTCCCAACCACCCGCACCACTCGCAAGTCCAAAGCTGAGCTTTGTTTAGATTGAGTTTTCTTTGATTTGCTTTCACCCATTTACGTGTGTCCTCAACTTCATCTTCTAAAAATGAACTTTCCATTCCTTTATACCAATTGTGATCAAAGGAATCCATCTTAACTAGCAAAACTAAAATAAAACTATAAAAGAAAATAAAAATATACTAATCCAAGTTCATAAACCAAATTGAGTGTCTATAACTTAATCCCCGACAACGATGCCAATTGTTCACTGCCAATTCCGTGTTTTGTGCTGTGTTTTGGAGCTGGTTGGCGTATGCCAACTAAGGGTGGCGTGCGCCAAGTTATCAGCAGAAGCAATATAGAGTAAGTTGGGAAAATATTGTCCCATAGGGACTGAGGTTCTAGGCAACTCTATGGTTTACCAACTTATCTAGGATCAGATTATGAAGTTGGGTTGTTTACACAAGTGATCTAAAGTGAACTAACAAACCTAAATGTCACAAACTTTACCAAAGCTAAAGGTTTGTTAGTTTACTAACTAACAACTTAGGATACTAATATGAGTAAGGTACCTAAACTAGCAACATAACTAATAGAATCAGGAGGGTTTTAGTGTATGTGATATGGTCTGAGTGAATCTAAGGCAACTCATCCACACTTTCGTACAAGAGGAGCCTAAATTGCTACTTAACTAAGCTTAGAAGGTTAGATATGTTTTTTCGACCCTACCAACTAACTAAACTAAGCTAAGCACCAACTGTATGCTCCACTCAAAGGATAATCAGTTGGTCACCACGGAGATTTCTCTCCTAGCAAGAGTACCCATTATCAAACTAACATTTCCATCAATCTTATACCTTTTTGATCTCAAGTTTTGACTAGCTATGAAGGTTTGGTGGCCAAGCAAGTCTAAGCAATGTATTATGCATGTTAATAAGAACACATACTCAACAAACACACCCCTAAAAAATCGTGGCCAAATGTAAGGTAACAAGGCACCAAACTCACATTTAACTACTCAAACATACTTAATATAAATAACATAAGCATAAGCAAAGTAAAGAGCAAAAGGGAAAGGAAGCTTATCAAAGGAGAAGAAGCCTCCCTCCCTCACGTTCTTCACAGGAAAATATCTACATAGTTTGGTGGATTTCCCATCCACACTTACTTAGACTAAATAACTTCTATATATACTAAAGCTAAAAACTAAAAGTAAGTTTAATAGTTATTTTAGAAAATATCTAAACTAACTTATCCTAAGATAAATATCTGCCCAAAAATATCTACTAAGTTATACATATCCATTTCCCTTCCTTCATAAAAGACTTAAGCCGACTTTGAGTTTTTTCCCATTTGTTTGTCCAACACTCAGCTTCTTTTTGTTTCTATCAGACTGGTCTAGCATACGCCAGATGTACTTGGCGTGCACTAGGTCTTCGTGATTTCTACTTCTTCGAATGCAAATAGTCGTCTGCGTGAATGGCCGTTCGAGTAACATCTCCTTGGCGTGCGCCAGCTACCCGTACTTTACACTCTTTGGCTTTGCGACTTCCAACTTGTTCTTGGCTTCGCGTGTCTGCTCGATCGTCCTTCACTTCTCCTCGAATATGCTCCTAAAAACAAGCAAACTCAATGAAAAATGATAAACTCTACAAAAACACACAATAAACAAAAACTAACACTATGACAACTAAAATGTAAATAAATCAACCTAAAACACTAAGAATGACCTACTAAAATGACACGAATAATGAGTGTTTTTCACACTCATCAGTTATGGGGTTGGTTTTTTTTGCTCGGGTTGATTTACAATTTAACTGCTTATTTTTTTTATTTTTTTAATAAATTAAAAAATATTCTAAATTTTATAAATATCATTCAGTATTCTTTAATGTTTATACACTCCACTCTGAATTCTCTACTTATCTAATTAAAAATTTAAGATAAATAAAATATTCCTAAGATTTACTAATTATATAGTAGTTATCTTTATCATATAATTTTAACTATATAAAACCCTAAATTTAAAACCTTAAATTCTAAGACTTCAAATATCAAATCCTAAACCCTAAAACCCCAGACCTTAAAATCTCAAACCCTAAATACTTAAAACCTGAAAGCCTAAACCTTTAAATCCCAAATCTCAAACCTTGGAAACCTTAAACTCCAATCCATAAACCTATAATCCCAAAGTTTAAACCATACAATCCCAAACATAAAATCTTAATACCACAAATCCTAAAACTTTAAATTTTAAATCTCAAGCCCTAACCCTTAAACTCCAAACCATAAACCTTAAACTTTAAAATCTAAATCTTAAAGCCTTACACTCTAAACCATGAACCATAGTCAACTTGATTTTGTACATTAAATGTAAACCCAAAATTTAGGTTATTTATTATCCAAAAAAATGTCAAATGCTTATTCAAACTAATTTGAATTTGATCAAATTCGACTATAATTCGATAATTAACATTCAAATTTGATTCGTCTAAAGATGAATCAAATACGATTTAAGATTTTTATAAATTTGAATTCAAACCAATTCAATTCGAATTCGATCGAATTCAACAAATGTTCAAGTCTATCGGCAACCTCTCAAACCCCCCAAAAAAACACGATCGCTAATCAATTAAATGGATTTAGTATTTACGGGAATTTATCAAACTAGTACCTAAAAAATAAAATTACAGAAAAAATGTCCACATTGGAGTATCCGATCAAAAGATGGGACAAACATTTGTCTATATTGATAAATGGATTATTTTCCCATCTAACAAAAGACAAGTAAAAATCCCATCTATTGGACTAATAGACAGGTATTTTACCCATCTTTCAGTCTATTCTACCTTTAAAAACCAAAAGACGGGGAAAAAATCTATCACTCTTCCTCTTCCCCAAATAACCTTACCCCTTTGCACGGTAGTCTCCTCTTACGCCCTTCCCATTGCACTATAACCTCTCCTCGCCCTCTCTGCCTCCCCTTACCCTCTTTGGCCTTCACCTGACCATCACCCGACTCAGCTCCACCCTCTTTTGCCAAGATATGGCCTGCCCTGCCCTAAGCAACCTCACCCTGGCCAACCCTACTCTGGCCAACCACAGCCTCAAAACGGTCTAGTCTTGCTCTGCTTAAAACATTAGGTAATTTATTTTAATTTTCTACATATTTTAGTAATATCAATTTTAACGTGTTTTAGGGTTTTGGTGATTAATTAGTACTTAATTATCTTGTGATCTTTTAACTACATGAATTATTAGTAAAGAAAATATGAATTTTAGCATAACTAATTATCTTGTTAATTAGGATTTTGTTGATTGGTGTGATAATTTGGTTTGTATGGTTAGGTGATTTATATAGTGAAAATATAATTGTTGTGTTGTTAATTAGGGTCGGTGTTAGTGAATTTGTTAAAAAGTTAGTTACAAACGGGTTTAAAAAAATTATCCAGACATGTCATCACAGTCGTACGGAGATATTTTTTGTGATAGAGATCCTGCTGATCGATCGTTACTGAAGCTACAAAAAGTCTATGGATCATAAGCTATTTGGAATATAGATATCTCTGGTGGCAATGATGATTTTGATGTGGATGTCGTGCTAAAGATCTATTTACATATATGGAAGTAGAAGCTAGTTTAGAACATAGCATTCATAGGGTACATGCATGCTACAGGTTTTTGGGACGTATGGCATATCAATTATGTTGCAATCAAACCAATTGTGATTACTGCTTTGGTAGAGTGGTGGCGACTAGAGATACATACGTTTCACTTGTCGATATGAGAGATGACTATTACACTTTAAGATGTAGCTGTACATACAGATTTCCTATTAATGCCATCCTATTAATAGGGCAGCAGTCATCGACTGATTGGCCAAAGTTGTATATTTAATGCTTCGGTAGGAACCCAAAATATATGCTAAGTTGTGTGGTTGGTTATGCTATTATCCTTTATTGGTTTGAGGATTTGTATGACCCTGTGAACCCATCTAATGATGCTGACAATGAGACAATGTATCAGTTTGTTTGGGTGAGCATAATGTGCCTAATTGGTAGCATTTTATTTTTGAAGACTACTGAGGCAAGGGTCGATACGTGCTGGTTGTTGATGCTATTGGGTTTTAATTTAATAAGCACATATAGTTAGGATAGTGCTTGTCTGACACATATGTATCACCATTTATGTAGGGACATTAATCATAGTGCATTTTCTATCTTCGGAGATCTTGCGCTAGTTTGTATATGGGCTGCTTAGAGGATCATCCCATTTCGGGTCACCATAAAAAACTTGACGGTCCAAGAATATGGTCAAGCATTGGACATCATATAATAATAAATTCTACACTTGCTAATTTCTTTTTTTTGTTACAAATATGATAATTGTATATACATTTTTAATACAGGTGGACTTGAATGATAAACTAGCGCATAACGAAGAAATAATTAAACGTAACATTATATCTGTGCAAATTGGATGAGATGAGAGACAAAGATGTAAGTAATAAAACCTTTTGGTTAGCAATTGTCTTTATTTTTTGTCTTTAATTCATTTTAAATAATGTTGATTGAATTTAATATTGCAGGTGGTTTGACTTTCTTACAACAAAGCCATTATTGCAAACTTGTCGGGTATAAGTCATCACTATTAGTGTCTGTGGCTAGTGTAAGTACTTCTAATTTCCTTTTATGTCATGGAGTGGCAATATCCTGATTGGGTGTTTAGACAATTTGGCTATGTCTAGAGTATTCTGTTACCTCCTCAGTCAGATGAAAGGATGAATATTACAGCAAAGGGTGGTCATGGTCAAGCTCGCACAAAGTGGGATAATGTTTCCCCAATCCATGTGAAGATTTGGAAGGACATGCGACATAACTATGTATGCCCTCTAGGACTGCGATATAGCGCTTGTATGTCTATTACCATGATGGTTATAAGGACTAGTATAGGCTCTATACCCAGTGCTTCATTAGTCAGGCTAGAGCCATAGTTCACAAAAATGTGAGAACATAAAATATTGTTTTATTACATATCTTTCATTTTTTCCTCTATATATTACATAATTTTCATCATTTTCATATGTAGGTGAATGTTGTTGAGCATATACGCACTCTACCCAGCAAGATGTGTAGATTAGGTCACTATCTGAGGTAGCACTTTGGTTTATTGGTGATGATCGACAATATACAGACATACTCCAAACTCATCTACCTCTACCATAGTAGCTAACCATGGTATATGATGTACCTGCATCTAAAGAGTTCTTATTGATAGGCGATAGACAAACCTGTTCAGCAAAAGTAATAAGATGCTGATGGGTACAACAGTACTAGAGAGCATAGTACAGCCCATGCTGTAGAGAGGCTACATGAGTTAATTACCCTAATCTCAGCCATTGACAGAAGACCAACACCTACCCCATCATAGTAGATGCCATTGTATACCCCTCACTAGATGTCGAATCTAGCCTCATAGCCATTGTTGCAGCGATCAAGTCTAGATATTATCGAATCAATCTCATATCAACTACAATAAAATATGATGAGTTTACACAGAGGTTGGTCTGTTACTTATTAAGCATTTTATTTACTTTTTTTAGATAGCAAACATGATGCATTCTGATTTAATATTCTTAAATTTTGGCGACGGTCTTTTCAGGACCTTTTACTTGAGAATCCTTTTTTTGAACTCGAGTATAGCCTATTTAATAGTCCTAGTTTCGAGTTAGCACCAGCTATTTTCCACATCAACTTCAATAATATTTCCCTGTTACATCAACAGATGCTAGTTGAATCATTTGCTGGTGGGTCTCATAGGTATATTTTCCAAGTTTCCAAATATTATAGTAAATATATACTTGCTCGAAATACCCACATATACTGTATATTAATATTGGTTCTTACATTTTGTGTAGGCAGAAGTTCATGGCACCTCGAGAAGCAACTGTAAGTGGCTCAAAGTTTAACGATAGTGAGGCAGAAGAGGAAGAGGAGGAGGATGACAAGCCACAAGAAGAAGCATCTCCAATCCGCATTCAGGCACAATATCCAGCTAAAGAGGCAGCTACAATCTGTATGATGGGATCATACATGGAAGTGCCAGGGAAAAATAAATGGCGTAACGTGTTTATGAGAGGTACAAAAAAGATAAGGCTACAAAGAAAAATTAGGAGCGTAGGATTGTAATTTTCAAAAAAAGGATCGGATGTGTAATGGCTATGAATCCTAAATATTACAACTTATGTTCGGTATTATATTTGCATAACTTTAACAAATGTGATCAAATAAGAATAACATAACATAAATACGCTTCAACATTGGTAACAACAAGGCTACTTCATTGTAGTTTCATCGACCGTGCTTAACTGGTATCGAGCTTACACATGTGATTATCATACATAATTTTACCATGTTGTCTTTGAATACGTGGATTTCTTTGATTTTTTTGTTGAGCTGTACCTATTAATAACATATTTGTTTGCAATAATACTACTAACACCGTGTCTCACCAAAAATATGATACATTAGATACTAAACCAAGCTTACATTTTGAAGAAGTAATACACATCCCGGGTGTATGGTCCCAGTTAAGTCAAATATAGCACCACCAATGGAGCCAGTTGGATTCTAAGAATTTGCGCAATTTAGTAAACATGAAGAATTATTTGTTAAAATAATTCATAAATACAGGTAATTTTTGTACCTTATATCTAGCTAAACAGATGTCATTTACATATCGCATACTCTTCACACGAACAAGCATAATCTGAACTTTGCAAACTTATTTTTTAGTATGGAACATAATATAAAATGAACTTAAACAATTGAGAAAAGTCCATAAAAAGTCCTGAGATTTCATCATTTTTGCGACGTAGTCCTGTGGTCAAAAAATATTATAGTTGGTCCTGAGGTTATCCATTTTTTGCGAAAGAGGCTCGGATGATATTTCGAGCCAAAAATTGTTCCGAACCAAAAAATAGCGTCGTTTTTAGGCTGATGTGGCACAACAGTTACCAATTTTGAAAATATCAATTTGGTCCCTCACTTTTTTATATTTTTTTAAAAACACCTTCTCTCTCCTCTCTTCTTCCTCCTCTCCTCTCTCCCCTCTCCTTCGCCTCTCTCTCCTCTCCTCCCTTAGAAAATTTGTGAGACCATAACACTTAGAAAATTTGAGTTGTTTTTTGTTCCGTTTTAAAAGGGAGGCCACGAGTTTATGAAAATAATCTTTGATTAAAATAAAATCAAAGTCAAATAATTTAAAAGCCTTAGTAAATCATCACTGGTTCCTCTACCCCCGACCCATCTAAAACCTCCCTTCTCATCCTCAAAACACACAAATTTTCAATCATTTCATCCTTAAATTCTCACATCTTTCATCCTCCTCTCCAAAAATCATGGTCGAATGCGGACCTGCACGCTCTCAACCTGGAACCTAGAACTGATCGAGCCGAAGAACCCGCTCAACATGCTCGCAAACTAGGCCCTCCAATTCCTATTCCTCAACCCAGGGAGGATTCCCAAGAGGAGCCTAAGCCGGCGAGTGTTCCTCCTCCTCCTCCTCTCCCCGCTGCTATTGCAGAGATGGAGAAGGAACTCGCAAAGTCAGTTATGGTTAGCTTTTTGGTCATCCGAATGGTTAATGCACCACCTCTCAAGGCGGAGACTGAGGAGGGAAAAGGGAAGACCCTCAACCCTGCCATTCTTTGGCAGGTCCGTAGTGAGAGGCAGTTGCCAGCATGCAGGTTGGTGGTAGTGCAACTCTGGTATTGGTGCATGAGCCTTTTCTATGGTGGAAGGAAGGTTTGATGGTTTTTGCTTTTGGCAGAAGAGGGAGGAGAGGAGAGAGAGGCAAAGGAGAGGGGAGAGAGGAGAGGAGGAAGAAGAAGAGAGGAGAGAGAAGGTTTTTTTTTTAATATAAAAAAGTGAGGGATCAAATTGATATTTTCAAAATTGGTAACTATTGTGCCACATTAGCCTAAAAACGATGTCGTTGTTTGGTTTGGAGCAATTTTTGGCTCGGAATATCATCCGAGCCTCTTTTGCAAAAAAATGGATAATCTCAGTACCAACTATAACATTTTCGGACCACAGGACTACGTCCCAAAAATGATAAAACCTCAGGACTTTCTATGGACTTTTCCCTAAAAAATTTAGACTGTAAAGTGTTGAAAATTATTTACCTCATTTATAACACCATCATGGTATGTATTCTTGTAGCTCTCATTTAACACCTGTAAAGCATCAAACCTCAAACTAATTTACATGTATATGACAAATTAACATATTAGTATGCCCGATAGTCCTTTTAGTTATGCAATCATCAAAAATACCTTGTTCATTAAGATAGTCCATGGCATGTGTCTATGCATCTCGCTCTCAAAATAATTCCTTAACAACCTTTGTTTTCACTTTAAGATCAATACAAACTTGTGGAATATAACCTGCAGTTGGCTTCATCAAATGTCTAAAAATATTTCCAAACTTAGAGACATAGTATTCTTGCATTATCCTACTCAATTGATACAAAATATTACGTGGTGTATGGTCTGCTGGATCATCAGAATCATCATCAAAAGTGGCCAAAATGCAGGATTTCCAAGAGGGACAAATTTGTGTTGATAACATAATTACATTGTCTCTAGCCGATAGTGAGGGTCAACTGATATTTTGTAGTCCCTGGTGCCAAGCTTGATATAACAAGCCATTGCATGTGAACATGGGTAGTGATTGAAATTACCCACAATCACATAGTCTTCTATCCAAACAAACTATGTTCATGTTTTGTCCTTCTCCCATGCGAGGTGATTGTCTGGTCAATAACTAAACTCACCAGTTTAAGCATTACAAATTTTGAGAATGTGTTGTTGAGCTTTCTTCTCCCATTTTTCCAACTTGGCACGGAGTGGCCATAATAATATTATCTGACTAGGAACACACTCTTTAATATACTTACTTGCTCTCTAGAAAATAGTCAATTAGTTTGGCAAAAGTCTCAGCCACCACTGCTGTCATGTGACCATAGCAACATTCACTCTCCAGAGCTAAACTCTACTTAGGTACTCATGATCAATCATCCACTGATATACTTCTTAATCGACCTTCTAGACATTTGTTAAATATCCATTCAGCTTCTTCACTTGGATTTGCATTCTTGCA
This sequence comes from Hypericum perforatum, assembly GCA_012979155.1. NCBI lineage: Eukaryota > Viridiplantae > Streptophyta > Magnoliopsida > Malpighiales > Hypericaceae > Hypericum > Hypericum perforatum. Next base: position 133,105 of record SOPF01029199.1, read on the forward strand.
AACACATCCATGTATAATGACAACATGTTGGATACTAAAATAACAACATTATACAAAAATGACTTTGATTAAAGATGTTAATACATGCAATCTTCATCACATTCTTCATTGAGAAATTATTAAACTTTTTGTTGAGATTGCCAGTAACATGTTTGAGACAATATCGATGTACAACATCCATACGTTCTCCCCAGCCATATGCATCAGTTATTGCATTTAATATACACTAGTTTTGATTCGAGATAACACATATTCCTTACCGATCGATGATATGCAACCTTATTTTTTCCATAAACCATGCCCAACTCTTAAAATTCTCTCCTACAACAAGAGCAAAAGCTATTGGAACTATGGCACTGTTACCACCAATAGTAGTAGCAATCAATAGGGTATATCGGTATTTTTCATGCAACAATGTCCCACCAATTTCCAAAACATGTATGCAAAGTTTGAAAGCCTTAATGCAAGACTTGAAAGTAGAGAAAGCTCGATGGAACATCTTTACTCCAGGTGAAAAATGACATGTGTAATGGTCTCTGCCAGGCAAACTGTGATAATATTCCTATTGAACCACAGTTTCAAGATTATATGTCTTACATGCTATAAACCATTGGGAAGTCGACTGTATAATTCTTCTCAACCTCCCCAAAGTTTCACAAATGCCTTCTCCCATGCCCACTAGGTCTTCCGATACAACGGCATAAACAAAAGGCAACTACATGTATGGGGTTGATGAGTGTGAAATAAACTCATTATTCGTGTCCTTTTAGCAGGTTATTTTTAGTGTTTTAGGTTGATTTATTTGAATTTTAGTTGTCGTAGTGTTATTTTTGTTCATTGTATGTTTTTGGCGCACTTGGAGAAGGAGAAAATGCGAAGACTGGCGCATGCCAAGTAAAGCTGGCGTACGCCAGTACAAACTGATAGAAACAAAAAGAATCTGAGTGTTGGACTAACAAAATGGAAAATAACTTAAGTCAGTTTATGGCTTTTGTGAAGGAAGGGGAACAAAATGACTGACTTCCTAGATATTTTGTGTAGATATTTATCGTAGGATAAGTTAGTTTAGATATTTTGTTAACTATTTGACTATTAAGCTTAGTATATAGGCTATTTTCCTTTCTAAGTGAAAAAGAGTGCAAGAGAGAGGTAAGAAATAGACAAGAAACAAAACATTCTCCTCTGTCTTGGACGTGGATGTGAAGGCAAGAAAGCTTGAAGATCTTAGCTAAGGTTTCTTACCTTTACTTTTTCCATATGTTAATAAAGATATATGTTGTTTATATAAGCATGTGTGAGTAGTTAAATTTGAGCTTGGTGCCTTATTACCTTGCATGAGCCACAGTTTGGTGGGGTGAATATGTTTAGGATTGTGTTCTTATTAATGCGCTTCATATCATGCTTAAACTTGCTTGATCACCAAGCCTTCGTAGCTAGTCAAAACTTGAGACCGAAAGGGTATGGAATTAATGGATTGGTTAGTTTGATGATGAGTAGCCTTGTGAAAAAGAACCCTTCCTTGGAGACATACTTGTTGTCCTTTGAGTGAAGCTTATAATTGGTGCTTAGCTAGTTTAGATGGTTGGTGGGGTCGAAAGAACATATCCAGTCTTCTAAGCCTAGTTAAGTAGCAATTTAGACTTATCGTGCACGAAAGTGTGGTTGATGTTGCCTTAGAAATACTCGAACCACATCACATACACAAATAACCCCCTGAATCTTATGGTTATGTTACTGGTTTAGATACCTTACTCATTTTAGTATCATAAGTTATTATTCATAGTAAATAAGTAACTAGTAAACCAATAGCTTAAGTGTGTGATCATTATATTTGAGTTTTAGAGTTTAGATCATGAGTGTTAAACAAACCAAACTTTATAATATAATCCTAGACAAGTCAGTAAACCTAAGAGTAGGCTTAAAAACTCAATCCCTATTGTACGATAACCACTACTTACCCATTATTGTGATTCGCTACAATTCTGTTGATAAATTGGCGCACACCTGCCCCACTGGCGCATGACAGGTTTGTTCATCCGAGAGCTTTTGGCTCGCGCCTGATGTAGTTGGCACATGCCTGAGCTTTGGGTTTGTTGAAGGTTGAAGCACGCCAACCTTGTCCGACGTACGCCAGACAGACTGAACGAACGACAGATCGTCTAATGTTAAGTAGAATTAAGGTAGAATAGGTAGCAAATCTTTCTACGAGGATCAATTGGCACCGTTGTCGGGGATTGAGATATAGACTCTCAATTCAGTTTACGAACTTGGATTAGAATATTTTTGTTTACTTTTTATTTTTACTTTTTAACCAAGTGTCTTGTCTTGCTTAATAAGTTACATGCATGCCCTTAACATGTTCCACCAATAATTTTCCGTTGGAAATTGAAGTAGGCATAGCACTGTTAGAAAGGTCATTACAGAAGGAGAAACGAGAGAAAGAAAGAATAGACCAAAGGCATGAAGGTCATGGGGACAGAGTTCCTAGTCCTTGACCTTCTCTAATGGACCATGGAAGACCAACATATGAAGGAGCTTTTACCAGAATCCAATAGCTAGCTGTTGAAGCCAATCACTTCGAAATTAAGCCAGTCGTAATTCATATGCTTCAAGCTTTGGGCCAGTTCTATGAATTGCCTAATAAAGACCCCAATGAACATCTGGGGAACTTCATGGAATTAGCTGATAATTTTAAGTATCCTAGAGCATCTGATGATGCTATAAAGATCATAATGTTTCCATATACGTTAAGGGACAAGGCTAAACTTTGGATAAGCAACTCAAAGGTACTCTAATAATCACATGGGAGCAATTGGCAAATGCTTTTCTTGATAAATATTTTCCATACTCAAAGACTAACAAGTTTGTTAAGGAGATCACCAACTTTGAATAATACAAAGGTTAGTCTTTGAGTGAAACTTGGGAGAGATTTAAGGATTTGTAATGAAAATTCCTGCACCATGGTTTGTCTAAGGAGTCTCTGCTTAACACTTTTTATTTCAGCCTGTCACCAACAACAATGGGAACTATTGATTCTGCTTCCAATGGAAATTTCCTGAGAAAGGAAGGGGTGAAGCCCACCATATTCTGGAAGAGCTGGCAGCAACAAACAGGATAATCACTAATGAGAGAAAAAAATAACCCATCAGAGAGTTAAGGGAGGTAAATGAGCGAAGTAGGAGAAGAGGAATGATTGAACTTGATGCTTCCTCATCTTTTCAAGCACAATTAGATTTAATGGCAAAGTAGTTGCATGATTTGACCTTAAACAAAGTTGATGCTGTTATTGTACAACAGCATTACAAAGCCTGTGGCAACATTAGCCACGAGATAAGTCAATGTGCCATGATGAACTAACCTACAGAGTAGGTCAATTTTGTTGGTGGTCAAGGACAAGGTGGAAACCGAATAGGAAACAACCCATATTCCTCTACATACAATCCTAGATGGAGAAATCACCCTAACTTCTCATGGAAAGAAAGAAACAATGATGACAGTATGGCAAACGTTCCTGATAAAGGATTGCCTTTACATGTCCCACAACCACGTGGATTTTTGGAAGAAAGAATGGTAGCTCTTGAGGAGAGATTTGACAAGGTGGAGAAGTTCATCCAACAAACTGGAGAATCATCTAACAACCAAAGTCAAATTTTGAAGACATTAATAATCCTAAGAAGTAAGGCAGAATAATTTGGAACAATTTTTAAAAGGGCAACCGACTGCCATGTGCAATATGGAAGTACAACTTAGGGAAATTACAAAGATAAATGTTCAAAGAGCATCTGGCTCTCTCCCAAGTTCTCCTGAAGCAAATCCTCGAGGCCAAGTTAATGCAATCTCCTTGCAAAGTGGCAAGGAATTAGCTTCTTAATTAGTTAAAGAGAAGGCTAAGGAGAGTGATGTGGAGAATCCAGGAAAAGATAAGGAGAAAGAAGTTTAGAGAGAAAAGGATTCACAAGAAGAAGTTGCAGAGGAAGAAGAAGTGTACATACCACCCCAACCAATGATCCCCATTCTGCCTTATCCTCAGAGGGTAAAGAGAAAGTCGGGGATAGATGAGAAATTTCACCATTTCATGGAGAAAATGAAGAACGTTCAAATAAGTGTCTCTTTCCTAGAGATGCTAGATCAAGTTTCATACTATGCCAAGTTTCTAAAGGAACCTATCACTAAGAAGAGGAAGTATGAAGATGGAGAGACAGTCATCCTCACAGCTGATTGTAGCTCTCTAATCTCCAAAAATCTTCTGATGAAGCTAAAAGATTCGGGGAGTTTTACAATTCCTTATTTATTGGTGAAACTGAGTTTCCAAAATGTCTGTGTGATTTAGGCGCAAGTATCAACTTGATACGTTTGTCTACATTTCAAAAACTAGGTTTGTGTGAAGTTAAGCAACCTTCAATACTTCTCTTGTTGGCAGACCAAACTATTAAGAAGCTATTCGGTATGGTTGAGAATATCCTGGTAAAGATTGACAAGTTCATCTTTCTAGTTGACTTTTTGGTTTTGGATTTCTCCGAGGATAAGAACTATCCACTGATTTATGGCAGACCCTTCCTCAACACAGCACATGCATTGGTAGATGTGTATAATGGTAGTAAATTGGTACTCCAAATTTGAGACAAAACGGTTGAGTTTAACATGACAAGTGTTATGTGTCATCCTCTTGATGAAGGGATGTGTATGAAAATTGATGTTATGGATGAGTATGTCCTCAAGTTCTGCAAGGAAAATATCTCTAGAATTAAGGATAGAGAACAAGAGAAAGAAGAGGAGGATATTGTGGAAGAAGTAGAGGAGGAAGTTGAGAAGAAAGGTCTACTTAAGGAGCTCAAACTTTATTTGAAATATCGGACTCTACCCTTGATTGTAAAGGCTCCTTCTTTAGAATTGAAAGAGCTACCCTTGCATATGAGATATGCATTCTTAATAGATGAAGGAAGGTTACCGATATTATATCAAACAAGCTCACTAAGGAGGAAGAAGGGAAAGTGCTCACAGTTGTGAACAAACAGATTAAGGCCATTGCTTGGCAAATATCCGATATCAAGAGGATAAGCCCGGAAAATTATGATACACCATATTCACATGGAGGATGGAGCAAGGTCAAGGGTAGACTGGCAAAGGGGACTTAATCCTAACATAAAGGAGATTGTTAAGAAGGAAGTGATAAAAACTCCTCGATGCTGGAATTATTTATCCAATTTTGGATAGTGGGTGGGTTAACCTGATCCATTGTGTTCCTAAGAAAGGAGGAATGACAGCTGTGATCAATGAGGAAGAGGAGCTCATTCCAATAAGAATGGTGACTGGATGGAGAGTGTGCGTTGATTACCGTAAATTAAATGACGCCATAAGAAAAGATCATTTCCCACTTCTATCCATTGATTAAATATTGGAAATGATGGCGGGATATTCTTATTATTGCTTTTTGGATGGGTACTCAGGGTATAACCAAATTGTAATATACTGCAGAGATCAAGAGAAGAAATCTTTCACCTGTCCCTTTGGTATTTTTGCATATCATAGAATACCTTTTGGATTAAGTTATGCCCCAGCAACATTCTAATGTTGCATGGAGTCCATCTTCTGGGAGATGAATGAGAAGATTATTGAAATCTTCATGGATGACTTCTCTATTTTTGGAGACTCATTTGATCATTGTCTTGATAACCTAGACAAAGTATTGGAGAGATGTGAGAAAAAGAATCTTGTGCTCAACTGAGAAAAATGTCATTTTATGGTAGATGAAGGAATAGTCCTTGGACACAAGATTTTTAGAGCTAGAATGGAAGTTAATAGAGCTAAAATAGAGGCGATAGAGAAGATAGATGCACCAACCACAGTTAAAGGAGCTAGAGCATTTCTGGGTCATGTCAAATTTTACAGAAAATTCATCAAGAACTTCTATCTAATTGCTAAGCCTCTAACAAATTTGCTGGTTAAAGATGTATCCTTCAACTTTGATGAGCACTGCCTTAAGGCATTTGATGCTCTAAAGAAAGCACTTATCACAGCTCTCGTGATTTTATCACCAGACTGGAAACTTCCATTCGAATTGATATGTGATGCAAGTAATCTTACTTTGGGTTGTATGTTGGGACAGAAGAAAGAGGGAAACCTCTACATCATCTACTACACAAGTAGAGTGCTAGCAAGAGCTCAACTCAATTATTCAACCACGGAGAAGGAGATGCTTGCAGTTGTTTATGCGTGTGACAAATTCATGCCATACTTGCTTGGTTCGAAATTTATAATTTATACTGACCATGCAGCTTTGAGATATCTTTTTTCAAAGCAAGATGTCAAGCCTTGCTTGATGCGCTGGATTTTGTTACTCCAAGAATTTGACTTGTCCATTAAGGACAAGAAAGGAGCAGAAAATGTTGTCACAGATCATCTCTCTAGGCTAGAAAAAAGTGATGGGATGGAGATTAAAAGGAAGATTCAAGAAGAGTTTCTGGATAAAACTCTGATGACGATGAGTAGAGTAGAAGCTCCCTAGTATGTGGATTATGCCAACTTTTTAGTTGGAGGAATTATTCTTACAGATCTGAGCTATCCCCAAAGGAAGAAATTTTTACGGGATGTTCAAATATATGTATGAGATGATCCATACCTTTTCAAGAGGTGCAGTGATGGGTTCTTCGATGTTGCATTGCCAGTTGGGAAGTAGCAAACATTTAAGAGTAATACCATAATACACCTTACTTAGGCTATTATGGAGCTACAAGAACTGCATCTTGAGTCTTCGAATGCGGATTTTATTAGCCTTTCATCTTTAAGGATGCACGTAGTTATGTTGAGCAGTGTGACCACTGCCAAAGAATGGAAATATCTCAAAGAGGAATGAGATGCCTTTATCTAGAATTTTAGAGATTGAGCTCTTTGATGTTTGGGGATTGGACTTCATAGGACCTTTCCTAACATCATATGGCAACAAGTATATCTTGGTAGGAGTAGACTATATTTCAAAATGGGTAGAAGCTTTGGCATCACCAATAAATGATGCTAGAGTAGTTATCTAATTTCTTAAGAAGCTCTTCTCAAGATTTGGAGTGCCGCAAGCGATAATCAGCGATGGTGGGTCACATTTCTGCAACAAGCAATTTGAAGTCCTGCTAAAGAGATATGGGGTAATACATAAGGTGGCAACGCCTTATCACCCCCAAACTAGTGGACAGATTGAGCTTTCAAATTGAGAGCTCAAGAAAATCTTAGAAAAGATGGTCAGTACAGCAAGAAAGGATTGGTCGAACAAGCTTAATGATGCCTTATGGGCTTATCAAATGGTATTCAGAACACCGATAGGAATGTCGCCTTATAGGCTTATTTATGGCAAAGCATGCCATCTTCCAGTGGAGCTTGAGCATCATGCATTTTAGGCAATTAAGACCTTTAATTACGATTATAAAAAGGCCAGAGAGCACAGAATTCTCCAACTTGAGGAGTTGGATGAAATGCGGAACTTGGCATTCGAGAGCTCAAGACTTTACAAGGAAAGGACCAAGAGAAGACATGATGCCCAAATCATCAAAAAAAAATTTCAAGAAGGGATATCATGTTCTTCTTTACAACTTGTGACTAACACTCTTCCCAGGGAAGCTCAAATCCAAGTAAAGCAGCCCATACCAAATTGTCAAAGTGTTCCCTTTTGGAGCACTTGATCTGAAACATAGCAAGGGGTTAGTCTTTAGAGTCAACGGCCAACGATGCAAAATCTACATTAGAGGGGATGACATTAATCGAGATGCAGAGGTACAATCAGTTGATGTGCCATCCAGTGCATGAACAAATGGAACATTTGGGTAACGCCTCTTTTACCTGCAGAGAATAAAGAACAGGATGTTTTGTGCTAAGTATATTTGTCTAGTTAGTATCGTAGTTTCTATAAAAATC
>SOPF01029200.1:0-55817 GCA_012979155.1 Hypericum perforatum
TTTTTTGATCAAAGTTTGGTTCTTTTATATGGGTTGTTGTAGTTTGGCGCGTACCCGGTTTTTGTGGTTGATGGGACGCCTTCGCCATTGAAGTCGCAGGCAAGAATTGCGCGGTTCTTTCGTTTCTCTGGTCTGGAATCGTCGAGCTTGCCCTTGGTTGAAGAGGGTGTCCCTGTCGAGAGGAACCGGGCTTTCCTTAAATGTGTCCAAGAATGTGTGGTGAGCTTTCTTCCCGTTCATTTGTCCTGTGTGGCTGAAGAATGTGTGTTTCTATTTTTGTTGGGGGTGGGAATTTCAGATTTGCTTATTGTGTCATTTGGTGAAGTGGATTTTTGTAGGAGCTGCTGGAGTTGTTTGGCATGCCGGTGTTAAAAGCGAATGGGGAAGCGGAAGCTTTGTGTGCACAGCTGAACCGCGAAGGTTTTGTCGATGCCTGCATTACTGCTGATAGTGATGCGTTTCTATTTGGGGCTCAATGTGTAATTAAATCCCTCAGGCCTAACACCAAGGTGACCTATTCCTTGGACTTTTTTTTTGCGTCTCTAGTTGCTTTTAGACTGTTGTGTACTTTTTCCATGCGCTACTGTTCTAAGGGCTAGAATTTTCTTTTGGTGTTCATTTGTATTTAGGTAGTATATTCTCTGGTTTCATCTTGTAGCTTGTTGAGATATAATTGTTAATGTGATTGAGGATGGATTGGTTTTCTCAATTCATGCAGGAACCGTTTGAATGCTACCATATGTCAGATATCGAAGTTGGGCTTGGGTTGAAGAGACAACACTTGATAGCTATTTCGCTTTTGGTTGGAAATGACCACGATCTAAGTGGAGTGCAAGGGGTAGGTCTTGATACTGCCCTGCGCTTCGTCCGAATGTTTGGCGAAGCTGAGATTCTGAATAGGTCCTCTCTTGTAATCCTCCAAATCTTTTGTTTGGAAAATTTTATCAATGTGATGTACTAAGTATTCCTTGGAACTTTAACTTTCCAGCTTACACATAATTGGCAACGGGGGCATTTCTCAATTGCACGATGAAGCTTCAGTGTGCCTAAAAACTTTGGACCACGTTTTCAATGAGGTTGCCTTGAAGCCAAAGCCTTCTCATTGTACCTTTTGTGGACATCCAGGCAGCAAGAGAGAACACTTGAGCTCTTCCTGTGAACGGTGTGCAAGTGATGGTGGTGAAGGTTGCAGTAAAAAGCCCGAGGGCTTTAAATGTGACTGCTCATCCTGTGATGAGGTATTGAGCCTGCAAGATCTTGACTCCCATGTTCCTTTGTCTATCCAAATGTTTTTCTAGCTGTTCTTTCACTGTTTAGCAGATTCCATATGCCAAAATCTTGATTACTGTTTCGTTTACAGATTAAAAAAAACAAAGAGCAACAGAAGTTTGAAAATTGGAAGTTGAAGATGTGCAACAAGATTGAGATGGCGCCCAACTTTCCAAATCCCGAGATAACTGAAATGTATTTATGCAATAGCCATGGGCAGTTCACTGGTTTGCTTCGCTAACTTACATTTCCCTTATTTTCTGCATACAGCAGCCTTAGAGGTTTTACAGTTAACTCTAAACTCCATCCAAATTCTCTATCAATATTACATAAATACTACTTTAAAAAGGCATCCCTGTTCTTTTTTTTTCTTTCCAAATCTGTCTCTTTTAAGAAACAGTGAAGGAGAAAATGTTAAGTATGATCACACAAGAAATTATATGTTCCTATATTTGCTGTTGTTTTCTAAGGTGACAGTTCGCATCACAGCACACTTGGTCTGTGGTTTTTTATTATCAACCTGACGACTACATTGTGGATATGCAGATGGCGATCCTTGTTTATCGTGGGGAAGCCCTAACATTGATATGCTGGTTGATTTCTTGGCTTTCCATCGGCTCTTCGAGCCGTCTTACATTCGGCAGAGGATGATTCCTGTGTTGTCAACCATTTATTTGAGAGAAAAGGCTGCAAAGCCAGATGAAAAGTTATTGTACGATCAGTATGAATTTGACTCTATCCAGCGTTTCAAAGTAAGATATGGCCACAGGTGTTTGGTAATCAGGTGGAAGAAAGCTGCTCCGTCGGTCAGCAATGCTGTGACCATAATTGATGTAGAATATTTTGACGAAGATGACCAACTGTTAGACTTGGACATTGACGAGGCTGAAGATGCAAGTGATGAAGTCAACGAACCATGCATCTCTGATGATGAAGGAGGTTGCTTCCTGCTCACAGATGAAAATGTCGAACTCGTCAGCGGGGCTTTCCCATATGAGTTTGATCGATTCTTGAAGGAGAAGGTCCATCTGGTCTTAATGTTTTGCACTTTCTTTTCCTCACGTTCTTCATGCTCGCTATACATGCTTTTCCTTTGGAACTTTTGTGGACTTGCCTTACATGGCTGTACATTAACAGGAAGATAAGGAATCTGGAAGGAAGAAGCGAAGAGGCACTCACGCAGAAGAAATGTTAGAACCATCCAGGTCAAAAGGGCAGCAACTCACTATAACGCAGTTCTACAGTTCTACTAAAGTGAAGAATGCTCGAAAACATGGTGAATCATTGCCAACAGAACATGAAAGTCACGGTGGTAGCACGTCCAATGGAACTGAGGAGTCCTTGAGGCTTTCGAAGTCTACAAGACGGCGCCTTCTATTCGGTTAGGATGGTTTATAAATGCACATTCTTAAAAGCTGTTTACTTGAGGATTAAGATGGTTTTGTTTTCTTTTCTTTTTCTGTCTATAAATTAAAGACCAGATCGTGGTTTTGTAAATAGAATTTTGCTTAATCTGAAATTGCTTACTTTTGTTGAAGTAGGTTCATTCACGAAGATGCAGCCTTTTGTTTTGCCTAGCTTGTTTAGACCACCGATGATGCTACAGATGGATGCACTATAGAGCTTCGACATTTTTAAGTATGTCATGATTGGCTGGTCCTAATCTGAACTTATTGAGTCTGGATTTTGACTAACCAAAAGGATTATAAACCTAAAGTACCATATGTTTTTTTCTGACATAATTGCTCAAAGAATTGTCCGTTTGCGTACCAGCTTTAGCATCGGCTCTGAAAGAAAATGGGTATGATACGAGTGTCTTTGCTATATAAAATTAATCGGTCAAAAGAATTATAAGCCTCCTCCAACGGCAATCCTGTGCGAATAGGACGACCGGCTGCTTCCCAATTCAGCTAACATTGTGGTGGCCTTTGGGAAAAATGATACCTTAGAAGGTAGAAGCACCAATTAGGTAGACCGGTACCAAAGTATACCACGCCAAACACTTCAAATTATTTTTTTGCAAGAGTTTGTTAGCTAGTACGTTGGGGCTACCTCTGTTTTGTATAATTTTTTCACCACTGAAATCATACTACCTTGGGTTGCATATGCAGATGTTAAAAATTTATCAATATATTATTATAACAGATAGATCTTACCAAATGACATGTGACATATAGATATAAAGTGTATATGATTTGATGGAGTCTCGGAAGTGTAATCTAAGTATAAAAAATTTATCTTTAAAAGTTTACAAATTGATCTTATGTTGGTCAAATTAAAACTTGTATAAATTTTTTAATTCCATTAATTTTGTGTCTTGTTATCTCAACGCCGCACTCCTTACTTAATCAAAGAGGTACAATCAAATTTGGGATGTATTTCATTGACAAAGCTATTTACAATTGATTGAGATATGTGCACGCCTCCTCTTGGGAGCTTCACTCATTTTTTTTGTCTTGATTCTTGTGGGCAAGAACCATTTAATCATAGGATCATCACTTTCTTCGATTAACTAAGTTTGGATCAAGTATTGACAAAATATAAATTGGGTTTTGCTATTGTATATTTGTGTCATCCATACCGTTGGGAGTATGTTAAAGAATTCCATATGATTGGCCCGGGTCCATAATGACATTAAAGCCAATTAATTATGGAATCGGAATGATGCCGATTAGTACAATTCAACAGCAAAAAATTGGACGTACTTGCGTTGAAGATTATTTGAACTTGTATCCCTCAATTCCAACAAATTCTGTAGCTTTCAGGACTGTTGCTTAGTTGATATCATCGAGGCAACACAGAAACACATATTTTTAAAGATAAAATTAATGAATGAATGGTAATTTCAACCTAAAAAACATTAGTGATAAATGTAAGTTCGTATAAAATTATATTCATTTAGGAAAATATAATTTAATTACAAATTTATTAATTTTATCACATTTTATTAATCAAATCCTAACGAGCACACGTGTGCTATGGACATGAACGTACCAAGAACGCCGATGCGCTGGTCTAAGGGAGACATGTTTGTCCAACTTCGGACGTGGCTAAAAGGTTAATCGGCACGATAGATTACGTCTGAACATGGAATGTCGCCATAGTATGGCCACCTTGATCAGATATACCTCACTGCCGATCAGTTAATTCGACCGATGAATCAACATTAAATACACCTCTGGATAGTATCTCCAGACTACAATTTTGAATTTGTACGCTACACCTAAACTTACACTTAATGGACCATAACACACTGTAATCTAGCACATGAATATGATTTTATGCTGATTTTACATGACAAATTAAAATGTTTGGATTAGTGATTTTTCAATAGAATATAATTTCTTATGATTTGACTATCTGTTTCTACGAAATATTCTTTTATTTTAGTAATAAAAATAATATAATCAAATCAATTTAAAAAAATAGTATATCTTGAACAAGATACTACCGTAAAAATGAATCACACAGATTTTCAAAAATAAAATTTTGACTATATAAAATAATTTTCCGGGAGGACGAATGACGAAGTGACGACATTCATTCCATCGATGTCTGAAAGGCAAAATCCACTTACTATTAGACAACAATGCAATTCTCACGCCAAAAGGAAAGGAATGGCATTTTCGGAATCTTATGTGCACGCGCTTTTACAAGTCAAATTTAGCGAAGTGTATTTCGCATTATGTTGATGAACTGACGATTACAATATTTAATCTTTGTCCGCCATAATTATGGTGTGTTACGAAATCAAGAATTGACATTATCAAACTATTTACGGAATTTTTAAACTTTGTCGTCGAGTAAAAAAATCTTGATTAGTGAGAAACAACAACTATATTTATTCCGAAAACAAACTCTAACTCCTACAAAAAAAAAGCTGATAATTAGCCAAATATCAATTAGACGCTAATCAAACCAACGACCATGGTTTAATTCGGCAACCGGAGACAGCTCCAACGGAAACGACAAGAGTACCGAGGGAGGTGGGCCCCGCAGATCATTCCGATGTCCAAGTCGCTAGGTTCCAACGGTGGCCTCCACGTCAGTGGGAATTGTTTTGGGCAAACTGATCGATCGATCTCTCTCCTCCGCCGGATTTTTTAAAATGGTTTAGGGATCCGACGTCACAGCTCCGCTCCTTGATTTGCTTTCCGACAAATTCCGACCGTCTTCCCTCTCGTCGGCTTCTCTTTGTAACCTTCCTTCCTCTCCCGCGGCCCGTTCGGCTTCTTCGCCTGTTTTTGAGCTTTACCTCAAAGTAGTTTCTTTTAAATTATCACTTCACGAAGTGGTATATGGGTACACGTTATAGTGAAATGTACTTCATAGTCGGGATGAGTTTTATAGGCGTAATAATATCAACCAGAATTTGGCAGCGGTAAAATTAACTTTTGCATTTTTTATAACGATAGAATTAGAATTCAAATTAAATGGTTTAATCTATTTCAAAAGTTTTTCTAGAATAATCATATCAACAACAACATATATAAGCATCACATAAACAAAGATGGTTCGGCGCTACAAGTGCGTACCGATATCTGATCTAAGAGAGAGCACTAGTTTACAACAATTGCTTGCTTATTAATGACCACGGATCCGAATTAAGAAGCGACAAAGCAGGTAGTTAAAGATGGAAAATCCAAATTTAACGGTTCTCGTGTAACTTATGTAATTCAGTAATTGTGATATGGACGTTGATCACGACAAACGAATCTATCAAACCACGTATATTAAGAATTTACCATAGATGTAATTTGGTATATCTCACATATGCTTTTATAACTGATAGACTCACTTAATTTCGTATAATTTATCAAATTTTAAATAGTTTTAATCTTATTATTTATTTGACTAACCTAAAATTGCTAGGTTTATTGTTGACGTTTACTCATTCCTATCGTTTGCTTCTAATGATCATAGTCTTGAATAAAAGCAAGATTACATGATTGGATCAGTCGATTGCGCCAAGCCTCGATCGTGTTTTAGATAACTCAAGCCGCTAGCTCATTATATGCCGAAGTATATACCATGGACCGGATGAGTGATTACGTACTTTCAAATTAAAATAATTAGAAACAATCAAACAATTACTTATATCAACAAACAAACAAGAGTTGTGCTGCATCAAATTTATTAATACAATAGTGTTGAATAGTTGTGAGAAATTTGGCGTACAAAAAACAAATGAATGATTGAGAATGGTTACCATCCTAGCTACAGTCGCCAACCCACATATAAATAAACCGGTGCAACCCCCTTAACCCTATATTCTCCCCATACAAAATACCAAACAACTCTTACCTTAAACACCCAACTCTTTCAAAAGAATTTCCCGTCACCATCACCCAAAATGGAAGGTCCGGACACCCAAAACAACCCCACCGCTGCCGCTACCACCACGAAAACTCTGTCGTCCCAACCCGCAAAGGCGGCATCCTCACCGGCCCGTCGATTCGTGGGGGTGAGGCAGCGGCCGTCAGGGAGGTGGGTGGCGGAGATAAAGGACTCGTCTCAAAGGGTGAGGCTATGGCTTGGGACTTACGATACGCCTGAAGAAGCAGCTAGGGCTTACGACGAGGCTGCCCGCGCCTTGCGTGGGGAGAACGCAAGGACCAACTTTGCGTCCACTGCGTCTACTAATCCGCCGACACGACCGTTAAACTTGTCTTCTCCCGACCAATTGTCCGATGGGAGACAAAACAACAACAACAACAACAACAACAGTAGCTTGAGCTTCTCGTCATTGAAGGCGAAGCTGAGCAAGAACTTGCAAAGCATAATGGCCAGGACGAGCGAGAGCAAGTCGTCTAAGAATAGGGTTAGCGACCACTTCACCTTCGCTAGTATATTCCACTTCAAGAGCCAGTACCCCACCCCAAACCCTAGCTCTTCCTCCATGGACATGAAGAAGATAGAGAAGGTGGTGCAACCGAGCATCATCGTCCCTAACAACAACAATAACAACTCGGGTTCTTCTTGGGAAAACTCGAGCGTTTCGGATGGTAGCAACGAGTGGGTCGGGTTCAGGCAACCCGGGCTCGACTCAGATGGATCGGACGTTGGGGATCAGGGGTTCGTCGATCAGATGATGGGGTGGATCGATAGCCCAGACCATCCTCTTCTTCATCATCCTCCTCATAGTCTTCATGATCATTATAGTACTAATGATTGTTTTGATGGTGACGTGGGTTCTAGGAGCAAGAGGTTTAAAGTGTCCTCCTCTGTTGTGATTCCTCCTACTTTTAGCGGGTCTCCGAACACTCCGACGTCGTTTTGTGGCTCCCCGTTTCATAACTAAGAACGCCGGGAAGCCAAGAAACGGCGCAGTTACAGTGTCTTGGAGGGACAATTTGGTAGTGTTTTAATATTCTGCAGATTGGGTTTTAGTTCTTGCAGTGAAGTTGATAGGAGTTTACTTGAAGTTTATTAAAGCATTGTACAGTTCAAAAGGGGCAAAGAAAGGAGGTGAGAAAGATCCTGGAGTAGAATAATCAATGACTATAAATTATAGTTTGCATTTCCAACATGGATCTGAACGTCCGTCCTTTCTTCCGATGGCAATTCTCTAGATTGATAGTTGATACCGCACAGAAAAAAAGAGATGTACATGGGCCAATATCTTATATAATCCATGTTGAAATTTGGGCCGTGCTTTAGGCCACTCTGATCAGAATTTCAGTTTGTTGTGGACTAAAATATGACATATTTTGCTGAAAATATCTGGTCATCATGCATCGAACCTGAATTAATTAACTCTGATAAATATTGTTTTGATAAGTATAATTTATTAAAACACGGAAAGTGTTGCACTCTAGTGGTGAGAAATATTTAAAGAGTTGATTCAGTAGAAAATGAATTTAGTGTCGTGTGGCTGGTCGCCGATTACTAACAATTAATGCTCCATATATACAAATTTTAAACTACAATTTTAACTGGTCGTAAAAATTTAGAGTAAACTCTACCTGGTGGAGTTGAGGGCGGCTAGTCATGTACTTTTGCACGGAGAATGGGTCTGAGGTGATTTATGTGCAACACTATTAGTGAAAGTTCTAGAATCTTGAATGGGTTTGATAAGTGGTGGGCTTGCAAGAAAGGTGTGGTATCCTCTTTTGACTGCCATCTGCTGGTGTACATGGAATCAAAGAAATGCGGTTGTGTTCAACAATCAGGTGGTGTGTTATGACACCAGGTAATGAGATATATATACTTGTCTGAGTGGGCATTCTGGTCAGGTATTTCTAGGCACTCTCACTTCCAGCATGCTTTGCTATATCTATTTGCACTGGATAGCAAGCTGTAGTGTACCACTGCACTCTTGGTTATAGCCGGTTCCAACTTTGAGTTCTGGTTCTAATAGTTGTTATCAACTTTCCTTGCAAGTGGCTGGGTGTACGGGGATCGAGTATTTTGCAAATTCGGATTATAAAGGTCTGAAAAAATGTTTTCTAATATTTTGAATTTAATAGTCGACTAAATATTTTTTAAGTCAATAGTCGATTGAGTATTTTTTAAATTTAATACTCCGAATTCGGAAATATCATAAACTATAAAGTTTTAGATATATGATTCATCATCGCATAACAACTTTAATTAATTAAATCAAACTTCGAATTAAAATTTTGTGGCTCTGACAAAATTAGTTTTTTATAAAATTATTTTTTGAATTTATAACTAACTTAATAATTTGTAATATGTCACATTTAAAAATAAAAAAAGATTTCAAACGGTGTTATTTTTGTTGACGTGGCACACACGTAAACGAACAAATGACCAAGTTTCTAAGTGGACCACACGAAACTCGGAAACGTTCGAGAATACAAATAACATGAACAAAATTTAGACAAAAAAATTATACTATTTTTTATGGAAAGCAGAAAATAGCATAGTAGTTATGTATATTTTGCCAAAAAAAATAAGTTGCAGGAAAATTAAAATACGTGGGGTCGGTGGGGATGCATCCAATTCAAATTTAAGCAGACGATGGACGACAGGGAGAGTTGGACGACAGGGAGCGTGCAGTATTTGCTCTTCACGGGCCCCGAAAGCACCAAAACCCAACAAAGGTGTCAAAAAACCTTTGTTGTATTTGTATAGTTATAAACTAAAGCCGACAAACGACAGCGTTGCGTTTCAGGGACGGAGGTCCAAAACCAAGCCCCACTTTTAAACCCCACGCGTCTTGGTACCCTCGCTCCCTCTTACTTCTTTCCATGCCATTCTCTTATTCTACACCATAAATATTGTATTTGAATTTCGTTTATTGCTTTTTGTATTCAACTCAGTTTTTTTATTATAGTTGGTTTGTATATTTTATAAAAAAAGTATTAACTGGGTCCGTCATCCTCTGCTTTAGTAAGAAATTCTATTCTTCGACTCATCTTTTTAAATAAAACTCAGGGATCACATTGTGTTCATCTAAATATACGTCAAAAAAAATAAAATTTGCACAAATTTAGTTTCAATTTTATTAATCTAGATTTTATTTTGTCTTTTATCATCAAGAGGGATGGGTCTTTTCGAAAAAATGTAGTCATCTTTTATAATCTTAATCTGACAAAGACATATGAAAAACATATGAGTAAAAAAATGTCATCTTTTGTAATCTAACCTAATTTGAATATAAAGTATTCATTTCAATAAATATTTTGATTACGACATAATATGAAGAACATATGAGCATTTAAATTATGTTTTTGGTACGTCTAGATTTGAGGAAAAAAAAATCATTGGCAAATCACTTGTTACCTATTTTTCCAGCCCGTTAGCTTACACGATATTCCAGTGTTATCACCTTGTTTCGTTGACCCCGGTGATCATATCACAAATTATTGTAATTTTCATCGTTTTCCCTTTGGCTCGATCTCTTCTTTTGTGGAAAGGTAATAAATTGAATCTGCATGGCTACCCTTTTGAGGATGATCATCTATTTTTCACATTTTCCAAGTCCACGATATATATCAAATGTCAGAAATTTATTATGTTTTCTACGAGTTAAAATGTGTATTAACAGTATTTTAAGATGTCTCAAAATAAATTATACAAGTGTAACAAGACAATAAATAATTTAAAAATTAATGAATACCGAAAACAACAAACTGCTAGCTCCTACTTTCAGTAGAACCCACACGTGCCTCACTCGTGAACTCTCCCCGCCGTCCCCACCTCACACGTGTAGTCCCATATCCACGTCATCTCCTCGGCAAACACAAACCCAAATTTATATTAATATATAATTTGGAAGGCATTCAAAATTTTCTCCCCGTCCCAACGGTAATATGCCCTGTCCTGGGCCTAACCTCAATCATAACTCACAGCCGTCCGATTCTCGAACATTGATGGACATTTAAAGCTCTCCTTGTCCTAAATTCTCCTCTCTCTCTCTCTCTCTCTAGGAGAGAAAAAAAGCTGCTCTGTGCTTATCATTAAATAAGAAAATTATTTATTTCCTTTTTCTTCGTTACCCGAAGCTACAACAGGACAGCGAGGACCTGACACTTCTTTCCTTGGTTATATAAACCAGAAGAGGGAAAAAAGAATGTCTTTTTAGAGAGAGAGAGAGGGAAAGATTGGATTTTGATATTTGAATTCGATAGCTCCATAGCCCCTACCGGTTTATCGCTTCTTCCCCATCTGGGTTCGATTACTTTGGTCTTATCTTAGCGATCCTTTCAGCCTTTGGGTATATTTCAATTGGGAAGAACTTTGATGGGTCGCTACTAAGTTCCAAAGTGGAGCTCTTTTTGAAGTTGCAATTGGGAGGGAGAATTGAAGGGGAAGCTCTACTTTTTGGGTTCCTGAAGCTTAAAGGTGGCTACTTGAAACTATCAGAGTGTTGCTTTCTAGTAGAATAAGACAAGGTATTGTTCTTTTGTTGCTTAAAGTTTAGTTCTTGGAGTGAAATTTTCTCCCTTTTTGCGATCCACTGCTCGAATTCACTTTCTTTGCTTTTTTCACTCGTATTATTGATTTTCCCTATTTTTCATAATATGAAAATGTTTTAATGTTTCACTATCCGAGTTTTCTGGACGTGATATTGGTCTGATAATTACATTGTTTTGTTCTTGTAAATTGAAGGGCAATTGTGTGACTGCAAAGGAGTAGGGGGGCGCTATCTAGTGAGTAGCAGGAGGGGGTCATTAGGGAAAGTCAAAAACAAATAGAGGTACAATTTTGTTTTTTATATATGTTTTTTTGTTGTTGTATTGGTTGGATTTTGAAATGATACTGTGTGGGGTTGGTTGGTCTTAGTGGTTGCTCTCTTCAAATATTCTTTAATGTATACTCCATTTGTTCCGTATACAACTGGGAGAAAGAGACGCCTATCTTCTCTTCAAAGGAAAGTCTCGATTCTCTCTCTTCGTTTGGACAGCTACAGATCAGGGACACAGATGGTAATTACAACGAAATAACTCAACTTTATTCTAAAGCAGTAGGTGTAGATTAACATGTATTAAACATGGTAAAGGGTCCGAAAAGTTAAATGTTGGTGTCTTTATTCCTCTCTGGTTCCCATTATGCCCTTAAGGCCTTAACTATCAGTTTGGTGGGTTCGTGCGCGTTCCATAAAATATGATTAATTTTTAGGTGATGTACTTGTTTATGGCTAACTACGGCTGTCATTTAATGATTCACATGGAAAAAGATAAAAAGAGAACTGAAGGTTTCTTTATAGAATAGATGTGGAGGTTTTTTCTTGTAAATTTCTGGCATTTAGAGTCGAGCACTATAGTGCACTAGTTACAAGAGTGTTCTCCCAATATTGTTTCCTTACAAATAAAAGTTTGAACCCAAGATATAGTTTAATGAATTCAAATTTCTTAACACATGTAACAACTCGCATTCATAAGGGACTTTGATATTGCTGATCATTATATAGACTTTTTTATGTGTACATGCAAGATTCTCCAAGTTCTTGACGTTGACAGTTTTGTTTCTAGCTTCCAATTTCCATCTTATTTTATTTTGCAGCCACCATACACTACCTTATATTATATAATATGCTTTATGATAGCAACTGCTCCACAATTTTTCTGTGAATATAGCTTCTTTTGTGTTTCTTCTCTTCTTGGTCATCACTTTATGGTCTGTTTGTTTTCCTGTCTAATTCAGTTGTTGAAGCTCTCCTAATCAAGCTTGTTCTCTAACCAATAAAGGGCATCATGGTTGAGGATAAAGGAAAACAAGTCTCGGAAGAACATCGATTGGTCGAAGACTGGCTATCGCATGCCCAAGCTCTTGTTCCTGTGGCACTTGGAAAGGCGAGAGAGGTAAAGGGGTTTGCTGGTCGATGGAAGATGATCATTTCCAAGTTGGAGCAGATCCCGACACGTTTGTCCGACTTGTCGTGCCACCCTTGCTTCTCGAAGAATGCTCTGTGCAAGGAACAATTGCAGGCAGTGTCACAGACCCTGAAAGAGGCCATTGAAATGGCGGATTTGTGCATCAACGAGAGATATGAAGGGAAACTTAGAATGCAGAGTGATCTTGATTCCTTGTTGGGGAAATTGGATTTGAATCTGAGAGACTGTGGCCTCTTGATCAAGACTGGAGTTCTTGGAGCGGCTACTTTGCCTCTGTCCATGGCGGCTGGTCCATCGACTGAACCGGAGGCTGCAATCAACGGAAACATAAGGGAATTGCTTGCAAGGCTTCAGATTGGACACTTGGAAGCAAAACACAGAGCTCTCGACAGCCTACTTGAGGTAATGAAAGAAGATGAAAAAACAGTTTTGTCGGTGTTGGGGAGGAGTAATATTGCTGCTGTAGTCCAATTATTGACTGCAACTTCTCCTCGCATCCGCGAAAAGACTGTCATGGTTATCTGTTCGCTAGCAGAATCTGGGAGCTGCGAGAGTTGGCTTGTATCAGAGGGTGTTCTGCCTCCACTTATAAGGCTTGTGGAGTCGGGTAGCGCTGTGGGCAAAGAGAAGGCCACAATTTCTCTCCAGAGACTATCCATGTCGGCTGAGACTTCTAGGGAGATTGTTGGCCAAGGTGGGGTTCGGCCACTTGTTGAAATCTGTCAAACAGGCGATTCAATTTCGCAAGCCGCTGCTGCGTGTACTTTAAAGAACATATCTTCTGTCCCTGAAGTTAGGCAGTGTTTAGCCGAGGAAGGGATAGTGAAAGTCATGATCGATCTCCTCCATTGTGGAATTCTGCTCGGATCACGGGAATATGCTGCAGAATGTTTGCAGAATCTAACTGCAGGCAATGAGAAGCTGAGAAGGTCAGTTGTGTCTGAAGGTGGAGTTAGCAGCCTATTGGCATATCTTGATGGTCCACTGCCCCAGGAATCTGCCGTTGGGGCCTTGAGGAACTTGGTCGGTTCTGTGTCCCTTGAAGTGTTGGTATCGCTAGGCTTCCTCCCTCGCATGGTCCACGTGCTCAAGTCTGGATCCTTGGGAGCTCAGCAAGCTGCTGCATCTGCAATTTGCCGGGTTTGCAGCTCGATCGAAATGAAACGAATGGTTGGCGAGGCAGGTTGCATCCCTCTCCTCGTGAAGTTGCTGGAGGCCAAGTCAAACAGCGCAAGGGAGGTTTCCGCACAGGCAATCTCAAGCCTGATGACCCTCTCCCAGAATTGCCGAGAGGTTAAAAGAGACGATAAAAGCGTGCCAAATCTGGTTCAACTGCTCGATCCGAGTCCGCATAACACAGCAAAGAAGTACGCGGTGTCGTGCCTCAGCTTGCTCTCTTCTAGCAAGAAATGCAAGAAGCTGATGGTGTCTTACGGCGCAATCGGGTACCTCAAGAAGCTCGTCGAGATGGACATTCCGGGTGCTAAGAAGCTCCTTGAGCGTTTAGAGAGGGGCAGGTTAAGGAGTTTGTTCAGTGGTAAGAAATAGACCATCTAATCCAAAAGTCATGTTTAATTTAGTGTTTCATTGTCCCTATGAAACAATAGTAGCTTTGGTCCGAAATGGAGATGTCAAATCATCGTATTACAACTCATGCACGAGTTAATCTGGATGCTTGATGGATTTAATCTATCTTATGTAAGCAATAATGCTTCTCTCGATGTATATCTTCTTTATGACTTTATCTATGACCTTGTTTTATCTTTTTCTTCAGGCTTTCTTAATTTTTGCGGTCCTTTTTGCAGACTATGTTTTTTATTATTATACAGTAGGTGGGGGAACTAGTCGGAAATTTTATCACCTTTAGGCTATTAGTAGATTTTTTAGTAGATTTTTTACACTTTGTAATGAAGTTTACACCGATTTTTTATTCACTAACATGCGATAAAACAGAAATTATGTAAAAGCAACAAAGTACACTAAATCAATCAATTCTAAAAATATGTCATATTCAATTTAATTTTTGAAATTATGGATTAGTTAATTTTACACACTTAATATAAAGTCACCATTTTTTGCACACAGCAAATGTTAATTCTCAACAAGTTAATTGATTCTAAACAATGGTCATCGATATTATATTTGGTTGGTGGTTGTCGATGTGGTTCAGAGGAGGGCGGAAGGAAAGTACGTGCTAATTGCTAAACGACTTGGATGGCACCAAACATTATTGTGAATATAGCATATAATAAATTATCAAAAATCGACCCCAAAAAAAAGAGTCGGGTGAATTTGATTTCCTTTTTTTTTTTTTGTTTTGTTGTAACATGGAAGAGATGACCAAACAAGCCCTTGTCATTAGCCTATCTTTTCCCACCGTTTTATTATTATTTACCAGCTAGCTCCAATATAAAAAATCAATATATATATATATATATATATATATATATATAAATGGGGATCGAAAACGAGAAAAAGACAGCTGACGCTTAGATAGAGATTGTGGTTTTCGAGGCCAAACAAAATCAATCCATTCCTGATTCCACCCACAATAACGAGAATATGTACTAATTAATAATAATAATAATAATAGTTGCCATTTCCATAACCCATCTCTTCGTTTCCAACTTTACTTGTCATCTTCTTCTACTTCTTCATCTTCTCCTCCTCCTCTTTGGGGGCTGGCTGATCTGTTGGAGAAAGGACAGTAAAAGGGTACTCTCTCTCTCTCTCTCTCTCTCTCTCTCTCTTACTTACAGTGTCTGAGCTTGCGCGCTTCTTTCTTTACTTTGTATGCCGTTCCTTTGATGGCCTATTTGTAATTTCGGATATTTAGAATCGAATAGACCTTATGATTACAAGTCCTCGTCGATACGATCCAATCCGAATATTTTGCCTCTTGAACGACGAGCTAATATCGTCTTTGGTTGATATTTTAATGGCTAATACCTCGTACTCTCCAACTGGGTCTCTCAAAGTTTGGTTCTTTCAGTCCTCGAGAAACAATAGTTAGATGGAGAGCCCACAATGGAATATGCGTTGTGTATGATGTTTTGGTTGGTAATTAGGGTTGTGTTCTTTTCACTTTGTTTTCTGAGATTTTGTGTCCTTTTGGATAATTGAGGTGAACCCGAGTGGTTAATCAACGAAAGTCGGTCTCTTTAGCTTTTTTAATTCTATGGAAAGAGTGGAGCAACTTGTTTAGGTTTACTCTCTACGTGTGAAGGCAGTGTCTGGATCATGTTTGAGCAGTGAGCAATCGATTATCTTGCGTATAGGAGGAACAACCGCTACAACTGAGGATGAAAGGAAGTGACTATAGGTCTCTCCCATATGCGCTGATTGTATAACTTGTTGTTGGGGTGCTCGATATGCGTTAAGTAGTGTCATGGTCTTTTTCCTTGCATTTAGGCTAGGTGGACATTAGCTAAGGATGATTCAACTTTCTTGGTGTCTTCAGGATAGAAGATGAGTACGCTGGATGTCACAAGAGCGGAGCTTGCTCTTTTGGTTCTTTATCTGAACAAAGCTGAAGCTAGAGACAAGATATGCAGGGCGATCCAGTACGGTTCCAAATTCATCAGTGACGGCAAACCTGGTACCGCACAAAATGTTGACAAATCGACCAGCTTGGCTAGGAAAGTTTTCCGACTTTTCAAGGTGGGTCCTACTCCTAGTTCATGATCAACTACATTCTCCTGGTGTTTCTTTTGGACATTTTCTCCCCTTTTTTTGGTTAGAGGCTTTTCTAAACGACTTTTCTTGGTGAAGAGGAAAATCGTGTTGGATACTCAGGATTTCTCTCGGCTACACAAATCCTATTGTTGTTAAAGACAAGAGGGGCATCGTTCTTTAACATTATTCTTTGATAACTATGAAAAGTTGTTGTATAGTTTAAACGCAATGATCACCAACTGGAACCTGATCTAATTTACATATGGTACATTACTCTGTGGCAAATATCTTCTTAACCTCTTGCTTTGCTCTTTCAGTTTGTCAATGATCTGCATGCTCTCATCAGCCCCATTCCTCAAGGAACTCCGCTTCCGCTTGTTCTGTTGGGGAAGGTACAGATAGACCACTACCCAGAACTTCATCTATCTAGTGTTTCTCTGCCTTACGATTTTGATCTGATGTTTATTTCAGTCCAAAAATGCACTGTTGTCCACTTTCTTGTTTCTGGATCAAATTGTTTGGCTCGGTAGAAGCGGCATCTATAAGGTTTGTAAATTTAACACTCCTCGACTTCTTGGACTGTGACTCCTGTATGAACCCTGCCTGAAATCCATGATTCACAATCTGCAGAACAAAGAACGTGCTGATTTGATTGGTCGAATATCCCTTTACTGCTGGATGGGTTCTTCAATCTGTACTGCCTTGGTTGAGGTCCGTGTCCTTCTAATCTAGTTTCCTAACCCTTGCTTCCCAAATCTATCGCTTTTCTTGTGCCTTCATTGATGTCTGTAAAGATGGTTGTGTTTGTACTAATATCAGGTTGGCGAGCTTGGGAGACTTTCTGCATCACTGAAGAAGCTAGAGAAAGAACTCAAAAATAGCGACAAGCACCAAGTATGTATACCATTGAAGTTCACTGCAATTGGTTCCACCAAAATATGTCA
The DNA here is from genome assembly GCA_012979155.1 of Hypericum perforatum. Taxonomy (NCBI): domain Eukaryota; kingdom Viridiplantae; phylum Streptophyta; class Magnoliopsida; order Malpighiales; family Hypericaceae; genus Hypericum; species Hypericum perforatum. The sequence goes on from SOPF01029200.1 coordinate 17,192, forward strand.
TAATTACTCAAGATTTTTCATTTGTTATTTGCAGAATGAGCAATACCGTGCTAAGCTTCAGAAGTCAAATGATAGGTCCTTGGCCCTGATAAAAGCAAGCATGGATATTGTAGTGTCCGTCGGACTACTTCAGTTGGCACCCAAGAAAGTCACTCCGCGTGTTACTGGTGCATTTGGATTCATCACCTCTCTTATCTCTTGTTATCAGGTATGACATTAAACATATGCTACTTGCTTAAGTCGAATGTGTTTGACATCATCGAGTATGTTGAAACAATGAAGTTATCGAGAGCCACAAGAAGACAGTAAGGAGTCCATAATAATAGAGAAGTTAGTATCTTTAGGAACTTGATTTAGTGTGAAAGAAGCTTAGCATTGTCGAATATTCTCATGTACGCCTTTGTCGCTCCCAAGAAAAGATCGTAGCTTTGGTACCGTGCTTGCTTAATTCAAATATTTTCGGCACCAATATGTGTGACCGTTGCGGTGCCGAAGTTTCATTACTGATGAAGTTACTCTGGTGTATGGTACAGCTTCTTCCTTCCCGCCCGAAGTCGAAGACAGTTTGAGCCAATACCAGCTTCTTCTGGAGGGAGTAGGAGATGCTACCCATTATAAATAATGACCACATTTCTTGGGATAAATTGTCAGTTGAAGCGTTGAATTTCTTCCTTGGGTTGTAGGTCACATTCAATGTCTGTCATTTGATGATATGCTTGAATACTCTGTCAATAATATGTCGTCGTATCCGTACCCCCTAAAGTATAACTTTGAACAATCGATTTCGATTAGGAAAGCTATGGATCGAAGATGAAAATTGTCGTCTTTGGTTGAATAAGCATCGCAAGGGGAACAATTGTCACTACTTACACAAGTATGAAACGTTTTTTTCGAGGCAAGTATGGAAGATTATGAATGAAAATTTATATATGATGTCTGCTGAGTCATGTTAAATTTGCACATTCTTCATTTGAAAACATGAGAAGAATAATCCGTATCCGAACAGTTCAGGAGTGGCAAGAAAGCCATTATCTTTCGTTTTCCTTGATTTATGACCCATCTTTCTTCTTTGGTGGACTCAGTGGTGTATAAATATTGGCAAATTACAGAAGATTTGTCACATCCGAGTTCCAAAAGGAAATGTCAAATACCTTGTTTGGTTGGAGACCTCAAGCTTCTTGTGGTTCCCATTTTAGGTGGCTGTAACTTGGATTGGTCCCCGAATATAGGGTTCAGGTATCTAATGCCAAAAGAATAACTTGCCCGGCAGATTGAAAAGAGAGAGCAGTGAGTCAACCTATACCCGACCACGAGTTACTTTGATCCGAAAAGATTCTCACTGTGTGAATTAGACAGCAAAATGAAAGGGTACAACGATAGCTTATACGCCATCCCGCAACATCATCTCACTCCACAAACTCCTCGCCCCACTCGTCCGCCTCGTTCTCCCAGTTGAAGCCGTCCATATCTACACCGCCCGGTAACATATTCACAATCAGCTCCAGATGTCTCACGTTCTCCTGGAAGTATCCGGGGGGGACCGGAGGAGGCTGATCTGCTGGTAAGGTTGGTTGGAAGTAACGATGGGTTTTCAACAAGAACTCTCCCGATGGTTCAACGAAGTCAGCCTCGAGCGCGGGTGATAAAGCTCGGCCGATTGCTTCAACATGGCAGACGCTGAAAACGTACCAATGAAACAATGAGATGGGGGTTGTTCATGCTTTGCAATCTACAAAATGCTGTGAAGTGGAATCGTAGCAGAGCAAAGAAATATCAACAGATCTGTGCAAACAATTGTATATCGACAGCAGATATTTTTAGTGGAACAAGAATTTGCAGGCATGTAGCTAAAGAAGACACTACTATCGAAAAATAAAGTACAAACCATATGTAATATAGTCCATCAATCTCTTGTCTCTGAACTCTACCCAATAGCTCAATCTGCAAAAATCTACCAAAGCAAAGTACGGGTTCTGGAAGCTTGAACTTCTGTAAACGATTTTCCTGTCACGGAGAACAAACCATGTTGAGTTCAGCAGGGTGCATTGAGACTTGTAGCTGCATCATCTTCGTAGATACATGGCCATAGGAGATCATATAACAAATAACTAATGACAGATCAGGACTCCGTGTATAAATATTTTATTTTGTGATTTTATGAGAAGTGACGGCACTGGCCATCAGGACATGCAATACAACCACCGCCATTGGCTTTACAATGCACATTACAACACTGAAAGAAAATAAAACTGAGCAGCGAATAAGTGAGCGAGAATAGTCATGCCAGAGTAAAAAGGTGAGCCACCTGAGTCATCGGGAAAACAGGAGAAGTGTAACTCCAGACAAAATTCTCATCGCCCAGATCATGGGAAGGCCCATGCATAGACATACCAAGTTGGAGATTAAGATGGCCTATCCGGAATCGCACAGCTTTGGCAGAGTAAACTGGGTCACCCGGCTGGAAATAAGCTACAAGCAAAACCAACCACATTAGTTAAGGTTGTGAGTAATATTATAATAAGACCGAATAAGCTGAAATCTTCCAGAAGCTTGAGTATACCTTGGAAAGGCTTAATGCTGATTTCTGTAACAAGAGATACACTGGAAACAAGTTTATATAGAAGTATCTCGGGCACAGACGGATCACTTTGTCCTGTACTTGACCAGTACGAAGCACGCCTCGCTACTATTTCCCTATGGTCCAGAGTATTTCGAACACTTTCCTCTGGATAATTATCGGTGCTCGAGGCAGTTAAAGCATCTGAAATTAACCCTCCGGAAGTAAATGACAGACAACCTCGGGCTAGGAGTGCATAAGCCCTATGCTCCTTCTCCAAAGTCACCCATTCAGCTGATTGGCTGCATCCAACTTCAGAAGGCGTAGCTGAACAGGTACTCATTTCAACTATGTTATACACGCTTTGAGTTGGAGCAAAGAGCTTCAGGCATAGACTCTTACAAAGACCATTTGCGATCACTGTCACAAGATCACCAGAGGCAATTTCCATCTTCAGTAAGAGAATCCAAGTAGAAATCACATGATTACAACAACAGAACAGAAGACGAAACACCCAATTATCAGAAGGGAAACTATCAGTCCCAAGTAAACGCAACATCCCAAAGAAATACTCAGATATATCTAGCATCGTAAGCTTCATGTCAGCACTTCTTACAAACTCAATTATAGAGATGGTGTTTCAATTCTTCACAGTGGACACAAAATCAAGGGTACGTTTGGAGACTAATTCCACCAAGCACTAATAGGCAAGGCAAGACCGATCACTTGGCACTGTAGTAGTGAAATGAAGCACTTACCGAAGCGGCGCCAAGGGCGAGAGACACAACTGACACGGACAAGATCAGAAGGGTCATCCAAGTACGAAAGGATCTTCAAAGACATGTCATGTTCAAGCCAATTCAAGAAGTCCACACCCATATTCATACTCTTCATATGCTAAGAACCTTCACAACTCTATCAAAATAATCCAATCAAACAAAGCCCGACACGTCCTGCGACAGATTAGCCACCATACAAGTAATTCAATTACAAAGCTGTTCCACAGAAGGATAGAACAGCGTGTTAGAAACACCAATTCACATCAAACAGCAACCAACTACTGCTTTCAGACAGACACCATCAACACTTCAAACCACCAAATTGATAAAAAAGATTGAAACTTTAACCAACCAACAGACCAATCGAACCAAAAGAGAAAATGGGTCATCATAATTATTGAAAATATAACCAGAGAAAAGCCAATTCCTTCAAAAGAAAAGAACCCATCTCGCCAGTATCTTCAAAGAGAGACCAAGGAAAAGAATAGCCAATCAAGCTTAGACCCAAATTAACCAAGAGGGACAATAAAATGAAGATAAAGACGAATATTAAAACCCAGATCGTTTAATATTTCAATTAGCCAATTCCCGGGGTTACCTGGTTCCATTGGGAAGAAAAGGATAATCCCAAATTTGAAGAGAGAGAGAGAGAGAGAGATGTGGGCGTGTAGATGGTCGGAAAGGCGAACAGAGGAAAGGCTTTTTTTTTTCTTTGCGCCTTTATTTAAAGAGGTTCTCTTTCCTTTTTCCCATAGGTTTTTTTTACTCTTTTTTTTATTAATATTATTTTGCATTTTGCCGCCATGGCAAGTAACCTTATAAAAGAATCCAGGGGAGGGAATGATATATATAGTTCTATGCGTTTTTAAACAAATTTGGGTTCGTGTGGTCAAACTCAAACTGGTTGAACCATAATTATAATTCTATAGTTGGTCAGACCAAACTAAAAACTCTTATTGTGGTAGAACAAGGGGTCAATTTGGTTGGATTAGCTGGTTCATTTCATCAAAAACTCTTACTGTGGTAGACCAAATTAAAAACTCTTGCTGTGGTAGACCATTTTAGAAATAATATTTATAGCATTTTTAAGTTAGAAGTTTTTAGTCAGAATTTTAGTATGATAAAATATAAAATTGTAAGATATTCATAATTATTTGACATTATTTACAAAATCTTCAATCCGATTAGACAAATTAAATAAGATGCAGAGAGCTTAATCATTCTCGAGTCGTTTTAAGAAATATTGTTGTCCATTTGCAAGGTTCTATTTTTGGGAAACGATAAAGGAAAATATAAGGGGTTTTTCCATATTTGGGGATGATTCCTAATGTATAATAATGCCAGGAAGCGTATCTTTGTATCGATCCAATCGTAACCGACTGGGAAATTAGTACACTAATACAGCCGTTTAACAGTTAACACTGATATCTTCGTATCCACGTTTCTAAATCAAAATGCAAAAATATAACATATTAAATATTAACATAAATTAAAGAGCCAAGTACTATTCGATTTCATGTTAGTCAATAAAATACATAACTAAATGAGACATGTTTTTCACAAAATGGGTTGATCGTTATTAGATATGGTCGGGGACCTCCGAGTTAAATAAATCTATGATAATTTCGACCGAAAAAAAAAATCTATGATATTTCGATTCGTTCTCTTGACGTGCACAATACCATTTCGCTTTATTTTACAAAATAAAAGGTTGGAAAAGGAAGCCTTTTGGACAAAGTAAACACGTATTATGTCAAGTGATAGTAACTCGCTCCATTAAAAAAAGTTCGCTCATTCGTTGCGGGAAAGCGACTCTTAATTACCACCGTATGGCTCAACGGCATAGTTGTTAAACTTAATGGGCTGAGACCTTAAGCGTGTGAGAGGTTCGAATTGCCGGAAGCCCTTCTAAGAATCGGAATTGTGGAAACAATTTACCCACAATTTTCTTGAAAAAAAAAAAGCGACTCTTAATTGTGTGATTCTTATTCACGCTTTTGTTTATTTTTTTGGTTCAAAATTTTTTGGTCGGCTATTAAATTATTTTCGGACACAATTTCACGTCCAAATCCAGGTGATATTTCACACAATGTTTCATATTATTTAGTATATTCAATGCAATATTTATTTCCTAATTATCGTGTTATTTCGTAGGTTTTAATTGTTCAAGTACTTTTTTCCTGGAAAAATGGATTCCCTTTTTTCTGCGATGCAATAGTCCTGTTCTAATTTGACACAATTTTTTTGCTTATATTAATATATGACACCATTTCATGCTAACCAAATTATTTATGATATTTTTTAGAATTTTGTCTATAAAAACGATATATTAATTTAAGTTTTTGATCAATTGAAAATTTAAGTTTTACTGAAAAAACGAAGTTCAAATATTGAAAGAGATTAAAGGTGATGCATGTTGTTTCTACGGTATATGTGTAGTATTAAATTGGACTAGTACTTGACCCTAATATGCTGCATGAACCTCCATTACGAAGAGAGTCAAACGAATAAAAACCCAACATTTGTATGCAAGAGCGTGTTAGAATCTACTGTCATTCCATTCAAAACGAAATTGCACTATCATGCATGAAGATTGAAGAGTTTGGATCAGTCTAGATAAAATCCAATGTGGCATATAATTCGAATATTTTTTATTTTAGATTAGTATAGGGTGAACATCAATGTCATTGATCACTTTTGATTTTTTTTTTATAAGTAAAAGTTTTGCTCCTTAATAACTCCAAAATGATTACATCCACATAGCATCATCACGTATGGAATTAGATAAAATCTATCAAAATAAAGCCTACAAGATAAATTTTATCTAGTTCCAAGAGTACATGAAAATAAGCCAAAACACCAAAATCAAGATTGCCACAATAACAATTGTAACATCAAGGAGGATCAAAATTCCACGGGTAAAATTGACTACAAGCCGCAAGTTTGATTACATGGAGGATATGCGAAGTGTCTTCATCCCAAGAGAAATCCGCAGCGATTGCAAGGCGCCATGCCTCAGTGGTGAGCACCGAGCGAAGCTCAACATCAAGCTCAACATCCAAGTCGCTGAGAATAGAACCAAGGCAACGGGGTGATGATGAGTTCGTAGGCAGTTTTACCTCACTTTACGCGGTGGGAACTGAGATTGACACATGTTAACACGCACGAGGACATGGGCATTTTGAGCATAGACGTGCCATTAATTTATCTACAATGTTTAAGATTGTTTTTCTTGAACTAGTTTATTCAATAAGGATTATCTGATATGTACTATTTTCATTAATGAGTGTCTTTTACCTACAAGAAGTTGTCAGGAAATTATGAGATTAATCTGTAATCAGAAATATTATTAATTAGAAAAGATACATTGTGATATCACCAATTATCACTTGGATACTATGTAATCTAAAACTCATAAAAATACTCCAACATATTTCAAGTCTTGTCACTTAAAATTGAAAATGCACACGCTTTGATCTAATATTGGCTCTTCGTCCGAATACAAAATCATTTATTTGGGATCCAGTAATTTTGTAGCCAGATATATGCCGTAAGGTATCAAACTAATTAATCCCATAGGATAGTTCGTGTGGAGCCAATTTTTACATGGGAAATGAAATTCCATTTTATCAAAACTTTGGAAATAAAATTCTTTCCAAACTTGTATATGATTTGTAAAATTTAAATAATTTTGTTTGGTAAATGCTCATCATCGACGTCGTATTTCAACATATTTTTATTGAATTAGAAGATATAAATCAATTCCAAAATTTATATTTTCCAAATATAAGAATTATTTCGTAGCATATTTCTTTTGAAATGTTCCATTAGATATCGAATCCCCAAAAATTTCAATTCTAAATATCAGAGTTAGAGTTAGGCAATCTGTAAATTGGTCTCAGTAACCCTAGCTATTTATATCGCAAACAAAACGCAACATATGGGAATCACTTGGTCTCTCCTTCCTTGAACATCATTCATTTGATTCTCGATATCTTCACAAATGAGTGTGGTTTTGTCACCTTTGACATGACCAGGGAAACTTTACCCGCTTTCAAGTCTGTCTTCCCGGTCCAGTCTCGCTGGTCCGATGTCTTCTTGCGCACGTTAAAATATCTGTTGGCTTCTGTGTTTATCCCATGAAGAAGGCATTGATATATGTGATGCAAGTAATCTTGCATTTAACCTTCTGGTTATTGCTCTTTCAGTGAGAGGGAGTTCAAGCGGATATAGTCGTAGGTGATCTAAATTTTGGATTCAATTTTTATAAATGTCAAAGTATAATTCAGAAAATCACCTTTAAAATAATAGTACGACGATGTTTGATCTTTGAGAAACTAAAAATAAGTATACATGAGAAATTTTATAATAAGGAGAAATTAATTTCATGTATTAGTTTAAGGTATAAATGTGTATGGAAGTGTGAGTTAACATATCGGAAATTGATAAAAGCTGAACATTGATCACAAACAGTCTATTCAATATTGATTGAAATTTAGTTCGATCTGATTCCCCGAACCTTGTTTCTGGGTGGAATTCGGTTGTTGCCCGAAATTGTCGAAGGTCAAGCCCCTTTCAGCGTAAAATGACGAGCAGTCTGTCAAAGTCCTTTGATCTGATTCATTTTGAAGACAATTGCTGGAAAGAGATGCATTCGGACCAACATAACTCGGAACTCCGCCTTCAAAGTAATTGCCAGAAAGATCAACAAAACTGAATCTTCTTAAGACCAACGAGAGGTTATTACGTTTTAAATTTAACGTATAAATTTAATGATTAAAAATCATACAACTTATGATGCGAAGTTACAAGTGTTTCAATCGGGGGAGTATATTTTAAAATTCAGATTGAAAATTGAATGTTAATTAATACACAAGAAGATAATTTTCTAAGATAATGTAAAGTTAAATTATATACTTATAAATATCGTGGGGCCAAATTTGTAAAAGATTTACCCGTCAAATGTGTTTGTTAAATCAAATTTTTACATGAATTATCCTAACTTGCAAATTTGCGTTTAACATATGAAATTAATAATCTATCTATTAAATTTTCAAAGGTCAACATGGATTCATAGTCATACTTTATCTTAGATTCAGTCAAACTCAACGTATTCTAGACTCACACAGTAAATGTAGAGTCCGATCTATAAAACATGAGTATTTTTGCTATTCCTATCGTATATTAGCGAACTAATATACGAAGCCTAACCAAATTCCAACCATATTATACCTCTAAAAGATTGCTAAATATGAGGAATTTATCAATTCTAAATACTACTTAAGAATAAAATAGTCAATCAAATTAATAACGACCAAGAAAAATGTATTCGAACATAATATATATTCCTATGTTGCATGGCTAAAAGCTGGTTTGGTTTGCAATTTTCATGTTTTAGGAGAAGTATACCTTAAACTAATAAAGAACGGTGCTTATACATATACAACGAAATAAAAATATAGCAACCTTCTTTATTTGGCATGCGATGAAGCCAGACCAAGAAATAACAAATGCAATAAAAATTCAAGTTCGGAATGTAGCCGTAAGAAGCTGTCAACTCTGTCATTATGACAGAAATTTAAAATTCAAACACCAACGAGTTCTTGGAAGTTCTTTGGGCATGTCGGATGCAAGATTACACGTCGTACCAAGCTAATCAGCTCTACTGTGTATACTTTTGCTGGAATAGCAAGCTAAAATATGTTCAGTTTCGTTGCAGCGAGAAGGAAATCGAAGGAGCAGAGGCCATTAGTTCCTTGATTAATTCGCTTCCAACTGTTGAAAATGGGAAGATGGTCTCTCTTAACCTTGAATGGGAGAGCTAGCCTGAGCCTGCTATTAAGGATCCTCTTTCTAAGAGCTAATGAACCCTGTTTGTTCACTCTACAAATAATTCTGTGATAACTGGACAGGTTCGGTTTGATTTTGTACTAAGCACTAAATTTGATGTCCACTCCACTTTTGAATCTCCAGTTTCTTAGAATAAAAATTGCCCTGTTTCTGAGCAGCAACAGCATAAATTTAGGGCATGTTAGGGAAGAACTTGTAAATGAGAGAACAAATGGTTCACGAAAAGTTGGGGATTTACTAGTGCATACTTGCTAACCAAAGAAACAACACCAACTCTAAGCATGGAAGAATTGACAATCTCCCTTCTCATTCGCAGGCCTAGAAATGTAAACTCGCTGACGACTAAATTCAAGCTCTTCATCAAGCCTCTCACGTTACATATGGACCAATTCTACGTCAAGCTCTGCAACAAAGAAAGAATCTCGGTCATAACTAATCGTGAAGGAAAATGCTCAAGATCCATCGAGGACAAAAGTGGACTGTGATGTTCTCATTCCTCTAAGCAGATTCTTTGCTGTTTCCTTCTCCTGGAGATAAAAGAAAAAAATGAATCATTCAGAATTAAATCCCAAGAATTAACAGTTTTCTGCCAAGGTATAGTGGATTTGTAAGACTCACAGGGCCAGTGTAATCCAGAAGTCGAGTGCAATACACTTCCGCTTCCTCGAACTTCTTCTGGTCTCTGCAGTACTCGGCAAGGAATATCAGGGTCTCAACCATGTTGGGGCCTTCCCTCTCTTCAGCTTCCATTCGCTCCAAGTCCTTCCTGTAGAAATACGCTGCTTCTTCAGAGTGCCCAAGCTCGAGATGCAGCTTTGCCAGCTGATGAAGGGCTATGGCTTCAGAGTCAATAGTATTAACAGCTCTCATATAACACTTGATTGCTTCCTCAAGATTGTGAAGCTCATTGGTCTCGTAACAGTGGGCCATTGCAATCCACAATCGAGAATCATTCGACTGTAAGTGAACAGCCTTCTTAAAATAGTGAAGAGCATATAACGGCATTCCCATCATCTCGTAAGCTTGGCCTAACCCGTACCAAGCACGATAGTCGCAAGGATTGATATCCACAGCCCTCCTATAAGCATCAATAGCAGCTGGGGTGTTCTTCATCTCTATATACTCGTGCCCCATAAGCGTCCAAGCTGATAGGCATTTCCTGTTCAACTTGAGCGCCCTCTTGAAGTACATAACTGACTTTTCGTGCTGTCCCTTTAGGCTGTAATAATTCCCGATAATGCAACAAGATTCAGGTCGGTATTTATCAGTCATAACAACTCTGTGGGCAAGATAACTTAGAGCCGAAGAACACTCTTTTGCATACAGAACATTTGAGTACATATCCATGTCTTCCACTCGATACGGGTCGTTCCTCAGTATCTCCTCGAATATTACCTCAACCTGTTCAAACTCCCTGAGACTGTACTGCACTTTTGCGATCTGAGCATGTACGTAGTTGCTGAAACTAAATGTTCCTTGCAGATGCTCGTATTTCGATAAAGACTCGTTGTGCATCCTCAGCTCGAGGTAAGCGCTGGCTAGAAAGAAGTCCTTCATCCAGTGGTTGCTTAGGTTAAGGTTGTTCAAAACCTCGACAGAAGAGCACAGACACTGCAGTTCTGACCAAGCACTCCAGTTCCAGGGATAGCTGTTAACAGACTCCACGAGAACCGCACGGGCAAGATTTTGATTCCCTTTCTCTTTGAGCACCAGGCCGTACAAGTACAATCCAAAGGGATCAATCGTACCGCTCTTTCGTAGCGCCGATAGTTCAGTCTCCAACAAAGTTAACTCCCGATTCTCTGCTTCGCTCACGCCTAATTGTTCCAGCTCTATCATCTCTTCTTCTTTCCTCTTTTCTCCAGCCTTCAAACCAGCACAAATTATTAATCATTTTAGGATTTTCAAATCGTAGTCAGAGAAATCCAAACTCCATTCACAGAATAACTGCACATAAATTTGAACAACAAGTTTGGAAAGAACCTCGAAGGGAGATAAATTGAATCAATAAGCACTTAATAGAACTAAATACTTGTAACACTCCGTGATTTGATCGACCGACTCCACGGACGGGAGCAACAATACTCGAATAAACATTTAATACTAACGTACGTGGTGGTACGAGATATCACAATACTCGAATTCTCATAAAAGGGAGCAACAAATCCAGAGGAAGGATGAGGATGTTACCAAGTAGAGGGCATAATAGCGCAAGAAGACGGACTTCCGTCCGACCTGGTCGCGGAGGACGTGGGCGGCCCGCCGGAACTCACGGCAGTCGAAGTAGGACTTGGCGAGGAGATAGAAGTCGCCGTCCGCGACCTCTTCGTCCTCCATCGTCGGGGTCGAAGGGTACGAAACGCCGGCGAAGGGGGTGGAAGCAGAGGCGGAGGCCGAAGCTAGGTCATTGGTGCGGAAGCGGCGGCGGATGCTGGAGCTGCCACGCTGGAAGCGGGTGTTCGCCGGCGTGAACTTCGCCAGGTCTTGCTCTATCCCTACTAGTTGCTCTCCGGCCCTAACACATAACCCCAAATTTTAAACAAAAATTTTACCACCCAAATTTTTTTTAAAAAAGAATTGATTTTTGGGTAATAGGGTTTAGGAGTAGTACCATTTGGCGGCGGAGTAGAGGCAGCGGTCAGTGAGCTGGCGGATCGCCTCCCGGAGTTCGCTTCGACAGTTTTCTTTGGAGGCACTCATTTTTGTTCTTTCAAACTCAAGTTTCGTATGAACAAGAACAAGCCTCAATTATAGAGATCAATTGTGTTTCAATTCCTCAGTACGTTTGGAGACACTAATTCCACCAAGCATTATCAGGCAGGACAGATCACTTAGCACTGTAGCAGTGAAATGAAGCACTTACCGAAGCGGCGCCAAGGGCAAGAGACACAGCTGACACGGACAAGATCAGAAGAGTCATCCAATTACAAAAGGATATTCAAAGACATGGCATGTTCAAGCCAATTCAAGAAGTCCACACCCATATTCATACTCTTCATATGCTAAGAACCTTCACAGCTCTATTCAAATAATCCAATCAAACAAAGCCCGCAACGTCCTGAGGCAGATTAGCCACCATGCAAGTACTTCAACTACAAAGCTGTGCCACAGAAGGATAGAACAGAGTGTTAGAAACGCCAATTCACATCAAAACAGCAACCAACCACTGCTTTCAGACAGACACCATCAACACTTCAAACCACCAAATTGATAAAAAAGATTGAAACTTTAACCAACCAACACACCAATCGAACCAAAAGAGAAAATGGGTCATCATAATTATTGCAAATATAACCAGAGAAAAGCCAATACCTTCGAAAGAAAAGAAATATAACCAGAGAAAAGCCAATCTTTCGAAAGAAAAGAACCCATCTCGCCAGTAACTTCAAAGAGAGACCAAGGAACAGAATTCCCGATCAAAATTAGACAAGAATGACAATAAAATGAAGATAAAGATGAAAATTAAAACCCAGATCTTTTAATATTTCAATTAGCCAATTCCAGGGGTTACCTTTTTTTTACTTTTTTTTTAATATTATTTTGCATTTTCCCCTATGTCATATTGCAGTTCACACTTGACAATTCACAATTAAACAATTAAACACTCAATTTCACACTTCAAGTTCTCACAGTTCTCTCACAAATTCACACTTGGAGCTTCTAAATGGAGTTTATAAACACCCATCACAATTCTCACAGTTCACACCCAACACAATCAAAATTCAATACAACACTGTGATCATAATTCACCCACTCACGGATTCAGTCCAACCTTGTAGAGCTTAGGTGGGAGTACGACGGTGGAGGACGACGCAGAGGATGGCGGAGCAGCTTGCAGACGCAGATGACGGGGGAAATGTAGGGGAGGACCTCGGAGCCGCTCGGAGGAGGAGGAGGAGGAGGAGCTGGCCGGAGCGCGGCGGATGTCGGAGCAGCTTCTAGACCTCGGAGCAGCTTGTAGTCGCAGTGGACCGCGGGGCTCGGAGCAGCAAGGAGGAGGACGCCAAGGAGGAGGGTATTTTCACCGTCGAGCATCGGCCATTTGAGAATCCATTTTTGCTTTCTGGGCTCGGGTCGGCGGAGGGTTTTTGACTTTTTTCACTTGTTTTGGTTTTGGGCTTTTGGCAGAGGGTTGGTTATTTTTTGGTTAAATTATATGTGGTCCTTTCGGGTTTGGTGTATTTAACGTTGGTATTTTTGTTATTCGAAACTCGATTACAAAACCTTTCTTGTTTGGAGAAATTATATGATTCAGCTCCTCATGCCGGAATCGGCGTATTTGTCTGGCGAAGAGGTACGGGAAATGATTATTATACTCTTCTATTAAAAACTAAAAAAAACCTATATTCTTATTCCTCCTTCCTCTTCCTCCTCTTTCTTCTCTTTTCTCCGTAATCAACTCCTTCTCTCCCTCCTCCTCCTCCTCCTCTCTCTACGGTTTCCCTTTCAATTCTCTCTGGATAGAATCATGGCTCATTAGTTTGACTAATTATTATTCCTCTCTCTTTTTCCTCCTAAATGTCTTAGTTTTTTCGGATTCTTTTCTACCTGCTCCTCTTTTCCGATGACGCGGCGGCGACGGCGGATACGGAATTAGGGTTCTTGCTGGAGTTCAAGAAGGGAATCCAATGGGACGCACTTGGGAAAGTGTTAAATCAATGGGACCCTTCCGGTTTTGGAGGTTAGGGTTTCTTGATATGGATGTTCGATTTCGTGGCTTTTAATATCCAGTTTGAGTAATTCGTGTTTAGCCTCGTTGATCTACGATTTGCTCTGTTTAATTCGTTTTCGACACATATTTTTTCCTGAGGCCAACAGTTTAGCGACATGTGAATCATTTATTTCTTGTTTGAAAATTCAAGGGGACGCACTTGGGAAAGTGTTAAATCAATGGGACCCTTCTGATTTTGGAGGTTAGGGTTTCTTGATATGGATGCTCGATTTCGTGGCTTTTAATGCCCAGTTTGAGTAATTTGTGTTTAGCCTCGTTGATCTACGATTTGCTCTGTTTAATTCATTTTCGACACATGTTTTTCCTCAGGCCAACAGTTTAGCAACGTGTGAATCATTTGTTTCTTGTTTGAAAATTCAGTAGAAATGTGTTTCTGGGTTGGGCGTGTTCCATTTCGTACTTGTCTAAAACTCTTTAGGATTGATTGAGGGAGGAAGAGAAGGAAGAGGAAGGTGGAGGAGAAGGGGAGGAGGAGGGCAGAGGTGGAGAAAGGAGGAAGGAGGAAGATGAGAGAGAGGAGGAGGAAGGTGGAGAAGGAGAGCGAAAAAGGAGAAGGAGAAGGAGAAGGAGAAGGAGAAGGGAGGAGGGAGGTGGACGAGGAGGAAGGGGGAAAGAGGAAGAGGAGAGAGAGTGTTATTTAGGCCAGGGGTGTAATAGTCATTTCCCGTGCCACCTCGCCGGAGAAATATGCTAGTTCTGGCTTAAGGGGCTGAATCGTATAATTTTTCCAAACAGGAAGGGTTTTTTAATCAATTTTCGAATAGTAAGGGTACGAGCGTTAAATACACCAAACCCGAAGAGGTCAGATGTAGATCTAGGTAAGTTGGTTTATTTTATTGTTTTTGATTCAACTAGAAATTTTTTGTTTCAACCATACCATAATTTTAGTCGGTTGAACCGAAAATTGTCCGGTAGAAAAAACATGTGAGATGGATACATTTTTAAGAAGAGTTCTTCAACATTGGTTAAAACATGTGAGATGGATAATTTATACATTTTGAAAATCCACTGAGCTATCATCTTAAGATTTTTGGTTTCATACGGATATTCTAACATACTTGAAATTATTATATAATATTTATAATTGTAAAGAAATCAAACCTTAAAAACGCAAATTCTTAATTACCAAGATAAAATTAAAGGATTTTTTTTAAATGTTCTAATTCACTGTGGTTCGCGATTAAAAAAAGATGAGGTGTGATTGCGTGAATTGAAGTCAGCCCCAACGGCAACCACGAAATCAATATGGAATCTGACAAGAAAGATATAAATGGGAAAATTAGAAAAGGAAAGAAATTAATTAAATTATGGGTAAAATTTATCACCGAAATTAATGAGTTTGATTTCCTCTTTCGGGGAGAAAATGCAATAAAGTACACTTTTTTCCGGAGTGGAATTCGGTACGGATTATACAATTCAATTTGCATGGTATAAATCCGGGTTGACATGCGCTCACATTTTCTTCACAAGATCCTAAAAGTTTTTTTACACAATATTGACATTTTTTTGTGTGACAATGACATGTGTATTTTTATTTTATATTATTTTTCTAAGAATGATTTTTTTTTATGTGATAATGGTCTGTGTGCAATTTTTTTTTACTTTGTTTCTTGAAAAAAAGCCCATGATACATTGATATGTATTTTTTTCGGTTAGAATGACATTTTTTTCATGTGCTATCTGCTCATGTAGAATTTTTTATTTTGGTCCCGTAATTTTAAATATTTTTCAAAAAATCCCTAATATGTATATTTCATTTTTTTATTTTTCTAAGAATGATATTTATTTTATGTGATACATGCTCGTATAATTTATTTTTACTTTAGTCCCATATTGTTTAAATTTTTACAAACAAAATCATTCTATGTAATTTAGAAAATATGATTCTATACCGAATTCATCTTAGAATTTTATCCTTAGGATTTTCATTGAAGTTAGAGATCGGAACCTCGGTGGAGGTTTCAACATGGTTTTTGTTTTATTTTAATATTAAATTATATGTGTAAATAATTTTTATTCATATTAAAACTTCACTTATTACAAAAAATATGAATCATTTTTCACTCCGAAAAAATGTATAACATAGTTTATACCATAAAGTTTTCCTCGGGAAGGGCAAACGATACTAATCTCCCATAATTAATTTTTTCGGAAATGTTTAATATTCGAGTAAGAATTCGAATCATATAGAATTTTTCATAACATGACAGACTTCTTTACCAAATTAGAAATTGAGACTTCTCGTCATGCCTAATTAATGCACGCGCTTTACCTTTTTAATTAAATTATAAAAAAATTTATCAACACCTAATCTAAAAATTGGATTAATTTTTATAAACCCAAAACGAAGAAGAAAAAAAGGGTTAAAAAAAAGGAAATGAAGCAAAATAAGGCAAGGGAAGCAGACTAATCAGGACAGCATATTATACACATACCTTAAACAGCATTTCAAGAGAACAAGACCTCCTATATTCTCAAATTCCCGACATTCTTATCCGACTCCGAAATTGAATTATTTTGTTATTAGTCAAAATAAAGCCTTCTTTTGTCTATTCCTTGTCCGAAATATATTCTCCAAACACTGTTCCACATGGCTTCTCCGATTTCTTACCTAACCTCGAAGACCAAACGCGCCAACCTCTACAAGATCCTCTTCACGACGATCCTATGCACCGTGTTTTACCTCGTCGGACTCTTCCACGACCACCGCGGGCGCGTGCCTGACCTCGCCTTACTTGCTACGGAGGCGTGCGTCGACGTCCCTATCTGGTCGGTTCACAACACGGCGTTGGACTTCGAGTCTCACCACCACGCGCCGGACCCTGTCTTAGAGCGCGTGGTTGAAATCCCGGCGTGTTCGGCGAATTTCTCCGAGTACACCCCCTGCGAAGACGCGAAGCGATCGCTCCGGTTCGACCGGGACCGGCTCGTCTACAGGGAGCGGCACTGTCCGGAAAGGCGGGAGAGGATGAGGTGCCGCGTACCGGCGCCGGCAGGGTACCGGGTGCCGTTCCGGTGGCCGGAGAGCCGGGAGTTTGCGTGGTACGCGAACGTGCCGCACAAGGAGCTGACCGTCGAGAAGAGGAACCAGAATTGGGTACGGTTCGAGGGCGGCGACCGGTTCAGGTTCCCCGGCGGCGGGACCATGTTCCCGCGCGGCGCCGACGCCTACATTGACGACATCGGGAAATTGATCAACCTCGAGGACGGCTCTGTACGGACCGCCATTGACACCGGCTGTGGGGTAGGTAAACCTTTGCCTAAATTCATCAAAATTATTATTAATATTATTATTATCATCGGAGTCAATACTTTTTGTCGCGCAATAATTAGTAAAGTTTGGCGTTTTCTAATTGATAATCTCAGTTTTAAAAAATAATGGTATTTTGACATCCATTGGATATTATTACATTGCTAATCATAAGAATAACTAATTTGTTAAGTATGAAAAATCGTTTAGCATATTGTTTTTGAGTTAAACATAAGATTTTTATCATACTATTGCACGATGTGAAAATCTTTGACGCTCAGATTTTGAATTGGTTGCATATCATTGACATTATTACGTTGCTAGTCACAAGAGTAACGGTTTGTTTACGAGTGAAAAATTTATTTAGCATATTATCTCAAGATTTTCAGTTAAATATAATAATTTGAAAAAAATGTTTATTCGTGATTTTTTTAATTTGTAAAACCAAAAAGTTTGATATGAGTTTGGCGTGTGACGTGGTGGAAATTGCATGCATGTGCTAAAACAAACGTGGACCGGATGGGTTAGGCCGGCGGGGTAAGGGGAGGGTTGTTTAGTAGGGTTGTTAACAACCTAGTTATAATTTGGGTTAATTAATAATTAATCGATACTTGGTCTATGATCGAGATATGACCTAAACCTATGGTTGTAATTAGTAGGGTTTTAGGTAAACCTTTGAATTTAGCAGCGTCTCTGGTCCCTTCAAGACTGGGGAATTTGAGTTGACGGGCATTTTGTTTGATGTGAGCAACGTTAAGGTGTTCGTATTCCTGGACGAGAATTTAGTAACACACTGAAAATTTATAGAGAATAATTTTTCAAGGCTCGAATTCGTAGGTTAGAATAAAAAGACCATTTTTTTACTGTCCATTCTCGTTTTTAGGTGCACCGGTGACTTATGTAACAAATCTACAACTTGAGGGGCACTCACTATTTATCATCGTACTTGGATTGCATTTTTGTGATAAAGTAAATCTTTTATTGAATAAAAAAGACCAATACCATTTTGATTTCTGCATGCATGTTCCTCTTTATGCCCAAGTCCATAATGGACTTCGTTTCGCATAATTTTGGGAGTGGTCTTCGAAGCAATATTTCATTGATTATTTTTCATAAACTAGGGTAAGATTGTGATTAATTAAGTAATTTTTTTAAATAAAATTAACTATATTGATTGATGACACAAATTTTTTTGTTTACAATGCACCAAAACATATATCGTACGTGTTCAGAACCTATTTTTAGCTGTCTGTTCGCTTTTTGACTTCAATGGAGCTGATATTGCAGGTTGCAAGCTTTGGAGCTTACCTGCTGTCTAGGAACATCCTGACAGTATCATTTGCACCAAGAGACACGCACGAGGCTCAGGTGCAGTTCGCCCTTGAACGTGGTGTACCAGCATTGATCGGAGTTATCGCTTCGATCCGGCTGCCTTACCCGTCGAGATCTTTCGACATGGCTCATTGCTCTCGCTGCCTCATTCCCTGGGGCCAATATGGTACCTATAGTACTGTTTCTACTTTCTTGCTTGTGGCTGTTACAAGTTTGAGTCGATTATTGATGCTTTAACTGATTCCGATTGAGCAGAAGGTCAGTACCTGATGGAAGTTGACAGAATCCTTCGTCCGGGCGGGTACTGGATCCTGTCGGGGCCGCCAATCAATTGGCAGAAACGTTGGACGGGTTGGCAGAGAACGCGCGATGATCTGAAAGCAGAGCAGGAGAGGATTGAGGAGGTGGCTAATAGCATATGCTGGAAGAAGTTAGTGCAGAAGGATGGCATTGCTATTTGGCAAAAACCCACCAACCATATCCATTGTAAAGCCGTCCGGAATGTCTTCAAGAAAATGTTATGCGATCATTCGAAAGATCCGGACATGGCATGGTACGTTAAATATATCTTAATTCGTTTTACTATGTTTAATCATTGGACTAATACGTCCTTACCATTTTACTTTTAAGGTACACCAAATTGGAGACTTGCGTTACACCCTTACCTGAAGCATCCAACTTAAGAGATGTAGCTGGTGGGGAATTAGCCAAATGGCCAGAGCGTCTGACCACAGTTCCTCCAAGAATCAGCAGCAGAAGCTTGGAAGGAATTACGCCTGAAACATTCAACGATGATACAGAGCTGTGGAAGAAGAGGGTGGCTCATTACAAGAGCTTCGATGCACAGCTGGCGGAGCACGGCCGGTACCGAAACTTGCTCGACATGAATGCTCACTTGGGAGGCTTCGCAGCTGCACTGGTTGACGATCCTGTGTGGGTTATGAACGTTGTGCCAGTTGAAGCCAAAGTCAACACACTGGGGGCCATCTACGAACGTGGGTTAATTGGAACGTATCAAAATTGGTATGCCTTCATCAATCTTCATCTTCTCAAAAGATTTTGCAACCTGTTTGGGATATAGTCAAGCATAGTTGGTAATGGATACATCTCTATCTTCTTACAGGTGTGAAGCTATGTCAACTTATCCTAGGACTTACGACTTCGTCCATGGTGATAATATTTTCAGCCTCTATCAAGACAGGTAACATGTAACAAGAGTATACTACTGTTTGGTCAATTGGATCTCTGTGTTCTAACAAGTTAGCTGTATCAGATGTGACATGGTAGACATTCTGTTGGAGATGGATCGGATTCTGAGGCCGGAAGGAACTATAATCATCCGGGACGATGTGGACACAATCTTGAGGGTGAAGAATATAATTGATGGAATGCAATGGGATGGGAGAGTTGTGAATCATGAGAAGGGACCTTATGAGAGGGAGAAGATTCTTTTTGCAGTAAAACAATACTGGACAGCTGATGGAAACAAAACAGCTTCCTAAGGATGATTGTTTCTTTTTTCCCTTTAGTTGAAAATATATATTTCAATTTTTGTACTGACACCAAACATTTTCTCTCCGATAATGGTCAGATAGAAAAATGATCTTCACTGATGAAAAGTATTCATTCATTCGATTCACATCCGTGCTTTTTGCGAAGTGGAAACTAGAGTTGCATTTACCTATGTCTTGTGTCTTGTAATACTCACTATTTATCAAGACCGCATGCTTGTAGGTAGGACCAAGGTCCTCAAAGTTAGACTTGGATATTGCCTAACCTGTTTGACAATGTTATTAAAGCCATGATCTACACTAAATTTCTATCCCCGGATCTTAACAAGGAACAAAAAAAGATGCTTGTCACTAATGTACATGGAAAATGATACCATTTTAGTAACATTCTCTTCCCGCATCAATGAAGCCGAAAAGTGACTGAAATGCGGAGGTTGAGATTAGAGAAAATATGCAACTTGCAGTGAATAATCACGGAGAAAGCACATCAATCTGGCCAATCATCTCAATTTCGGAGACCTTTTGACACATCAACTGAAGCTTGTGAGATTTAAGAAACTGGCGGCCCAATCTGTTTCCTTCTGGCATATGGACCACAAGGCGTACAGAGTTTTCATCGTCTCCAACTGGTTCACGAGGCAGTGAGTTAGTACCGAAACTTGCTCGACATGAACGCTCACTTGGGAGGCTTCGTAGATGCACTGGTTGATCTTCTTACAGGTGTGAGGTTATGTCAACTTATGACTTCATATATAGTGATTCCATTTTCAGCCTCTATCAAGAAAGCTAACAAGTTAACATGAGTATACTACTCTTTGGTCATTTGGAACACACTTGATCTGTGTGCGCTAACAAGTTTGCTATATCAGATGTGACATTAAAGACATTCTGTTGGAGATGGATCTAATCCTGAGGCCTGAAACTGTAATATCCGGGACGATGTCGATGTCGACACTATCTTGTACGCGAAGAATATAACCTATGGAATGCAATGGGATGGGAGATGTGGATCATGAGAAGGGACCTTATGAGAGGGAGAAAATTCTTTTTGAAGCAAAACAATATTGGACAGTGGATGAAACTTCTAACCAGAGTACTCAGGATGGAAACAAAACTGCTTCCTAAGGATGTTTGTTTCTTTTTTCCCTTTGGTTGAAAAAGTATTTCAAATTTTTGAATGACGCCTCTCTGATAATGGTCAGAGAAAAAATGATCTTCATTAGTGAAAGTGCTCATTTGTCCGATTCGAATCCTTGTATCTCAACTGATTTGAAAGCTACTGATGTGAAGTGGAAGCTAGAATTGCAGTAATATATGCTTTGTCTTTTGTAATAAACGCATTATCTTCCTGCAGGAAACTACACATCCAAGAACTGAGTTCAAGCATCATTCTGAAAGCTAATTCAGTTCTAGAAACAAGACCTCATGCTTGTTGGTAAGACCAAGGTCCTCGAAGCTAGATTCACCGTCTTCGATTCCATACGCTCGCCTTGGATATTGCCTCACCTGTTAGACAATGTGATTAAAAACATGATTTGCACTAAATTTTTATCTATCTACGGATCTTAAAATGTTAAAGAGAAAGATCAGTCACTAATGTAGTAATGTACAAGGAAAATGATACCATTTTTGGTCACATTCTCTATCAAATAGCTGACAGTCACAGTCACAACTCACGAAGCAGCATATGTATTACTCACCACACGGTAGGATCCCTGATTCACAGCTTTCTCCGCATCAATGAAGTCGAAAAGAGACTGAAATGCAGAGGTCGGGATTAGAAAGAACATGCAAATATGGGCCTTTGAGCCCTGATACATAAACTAGGAACGGATCCAAATATGGCAGGACCCCTGATACAGATGGAGAAAACAAAGCTATCCAGACAATCATTTGGAGACCTTTTAACAGATTACCTGAAGCTTGTGAGATTTAAGAAAGCGGCGTCCCAGTCTGTTTCCTTCTGGCATATGGACAATAAGGCCTACAGAGTTTTTATCGTCTCCAGCTGGTTCATAAGGCAGTGAAACTTCTTTTTTTGTAGGTAACTGCAATCGATCAATAATAGTTCAGCCCAAAACCGTATAAGCTTCCGGTAAGAAAAAAAAGAGTGAAAGACCAATACTTACTATAAAAGCTTTGACAAAAAAGAGTTACCTTCTTCCCCTTGTTACTGTCAGGTTCCTTGGTTCCGTATTTTGGATCAGAACCACCTGCCAGTTCTTTCCGAGTTTCCGTCATTCCAACTCGCTTTTGCTGCTCCTGTTCCGCAGTCTGCATCAAGTTCCAAGTCAAAAGAATCCAATGGCAACAAATACCAAAGTCATCATGTTATAAGAGAGAAAAATCTCAGAACCTTCAGGGACAATGCCATATAACACGAGCAAGTTCGTCTTCATCATCTTCTGTTTGCTGAACTCTACCATCAGATATGTGCTACAGAAACAGTTACAGCGCGACATTTGCATCAAAAGGCAGCACAAAGACGATTGCATAACATCCATCATAGAGTTTCAGCCGCATTACTGTCTAACCTCTTCTCTTGAAGCCTCGATGGCTAGACGGACCATTTCTTCTTCGCTGCTTGTAGGATCCTGGCTCCTCGACGCAAATCCATAGGCATGCTGATAGGGATAAGAAGACACAGGCTCCGGGAGATTTTGTTGCTGCAGCTGCTGCGTGCGATAACCACCATTGAATTCCCCAGCGTGCGGAGGTGGTGGGGAACGGCCAGCGAGAGCCACGGAACCAATCTGGTTGTAGAGATTCCATCTGTAATCGGAATCAAGTAGCAGAGAAGGCCTGAAACTTCTGGCAGCGGATAGAATCGGCAAGATTCCTCGGCTTCCAGAACTGGCATTCCCTTGCTGAGGAGAAACCGCTGGAACGACATCGTTGCTGTTAGAGTGGGGAACGTACTCGTATCGATCCGACTCGGCGAAATGCGCATTGACGGCCTCCTCAAGATTGCCTCCGTGCTCCTAATCACGAACAACAAATATTTAACACTAGCGCATTTCCAGGAGTTCAATTGCAGTTACCTACAAAAACTGGGGTGGGAAAAGGAGTACGTACCTGGAGCTTCTGGCGGGCGAGGGACTCGGACGCGCCGGTGACTCGCGTGAACGCCGCGATGGCTTCCGGACTCGGTGGCGCCATCTCCCTGATGAGGGGAATCTCAGGCGACGAGGCTTTTGGTTTCTTCTGCAAATTGTTTTCTTTGTTTCGATTTTCGCGCGCCGAAAGTGTAATATCAATCAAGTTGGAAACGTGGCGGGGCCAAATGATTACACGTGGACTCTTCCTTTTTGACTTTCTTGGCCACCTGCGGGTTTTTTTTTATTTGGTGTTACTGTTCATTCGTATTCGAAGAAGTAGTGTTATTGTTTACAAAATTCTATTTCTGGTGTCCAGCGTGGACCGTCGGGGTAAAATCCCGTTTCATGGACCATGAAACGGGATTCGAAGCCGTTTAAATCAATGAACGGGATTTTATCTCGTTTGCAAAAAACGGGAAAAAATCCCGTTTATTGGTCGAAAACGGGATTTCAGACCAATAAACGGGAAAAAATCCCGTTTATTAGTTTTTTATGAATAGATCTCAAAAATTTATGCAGATTCAAAAAAAAAATTTCTCGAATCGGACATCCGAGCACAAAGATATTGATATTCAAAGTTTTTTTTACATAATCTCTACTATTCATCAAAATCGGATTTTTTTTCAAATTAACGCTACTATTCATAAAAATTTCAAAAAAAATCAAATTGAGAGATTATGTTAAAAAAATTTGAATATCAATATCTTGGTACTTGGATGTCCGATTCGAGAAATTTTTTTTTTAAATTTGCATAACTTTTTGAGATCTATTCATAAAAAAACTAATAAACAGGATTTTTTCCTGTTTATTGGTCTGAAATCTCGTTTTCGACCAATAAACGGGATTTTTTCCCGTTTATTGGTCTGAAATCTCGTTTTCGACCAATAAACGGGATTTTTTCCCGTTTTTTGCAAACGAGATAAAATTTCGTTTATTGGTCCAAACGGGATCGAATCCCGTTTTTTGGTCCATGAAACGAGATTTTACCCCGACGGTCCACGCTGGACACCAAAATCGCAATTTTTGAAACAGTAACACTAATTTGATAAAATTGAATGAATAGTAACCCCAGATTAAAAAAAAAACCCCACCTGCTTTCCTTTTGTCCCTGGTATTTTCAAAGTTGAAAATTGAGTGCCTTTTTTAATTAATGGTTATCTACTTTTTTTTTTTTGCGAAAAATTAATGGTTATCTACTTATCTTCTCCTATTGGACTGATTTTTATTAATGTTGACATTTTTATACAAATTACAATAATTTGTGTATACATACATTATGATAACTGTGTTAATGAATATATATGCAAATAAACTAATCATAAGTTATTGTCAAGGTTAATAAAAAGATCTCAAGTTTTAGCCATGAAAAGTGTATCACGTTAAATATTTGTTGACAAAATTTATTTTTCATTGAATATAATTTAGTCGGTTCATTGAATTTTCACATATGAATAGACACAAATCAATTAGAAAATGTTCGATGAAAAATTGGAATTTAAACAGATTACATGTGTAATTTTTCATGTAAATAAAATAAATATTACCTTTTAAAATACGTTATAAACCAAAATGATAAACTACTAAATCATTTTAATGATTACAAAAATTCAATATAGCTAAAAAACTAGTCCATTACTGACTCGAAACAAAAACAAGAGTTGTTCTCCAGTTAGTATCTGGATTAATTCTGGGTCGAATCACCAGTTAGTATCTGGATTTTCCTTTAATTAATTCCTACTTAAATAGTTCGGTCGTGGACGACAGACGCCCTACCGTGCTACGGACGACAATTTCGGAGAGGAAAGCACTCGTCTCTGCAACACAGTACTCAAAAGGAAGAGAGCGACGAAACCCTAACCCCAGGGAGGAGGAGGAGAATGGACGCCGACGAGGAAATCTATGGAAACGGGCCGGAGGAGTCGTCGTCGGCGACGCCGAGGCCGATAATAAGCGGCGGGGAGCCGTTGGACATCGAGGCTTACGCGGCGCTGTACTCGGGCCGGACCAAGGTCGCGCGGCTCATGTTCATCGCCGAGCGGTGCGGGAACCCTGGGATGGAGCTGGAGGCCCTCAGGATGGCCTACGACGAGATCAAGAAGGGCGAGAACACCCAGCTCTTCCGCGAAGTCGTCCAGAAGATCGCCGGCCGCCTCGGCCCCGCCTACGCTGCCGACGACGGCTGGTGCGACTTAGTCGACCGACGGGCCGACCAGCGCAGAGAGAAGCTCGATAATGAGCTCAACGCCTATCGGGTAGGCAGTTACTGTTAGAGCTTGTATGCAATTGTTTATTTTCGAGTATGTTCGTGTTGTGGTTATTATTTTTTTGGCTGTACAGACTAATTTGATTAAAGAGAGCATTAGAATGGGGTACAACGATTTCGGGGATTTCTATTATGCTCATGGTTCTCTGGGGGAAGCCTTCAAGAACTACGTCCGAACTCGTGATTATTGCACCACGTCCAAGCATATTATCCACATGTGTATGAGTGCAATCCTCGTGAGCATTGAGATGGGTCAATTTGCTCATGTTACAAGCTACGTCAGCAAAGCAGAACAGTCGCCCGAGGCTCACGACGCTGTTACCATCTCAAAACTTCGATGTGCTGCAGGTCTGGCTCATTTGGAGGGTAAAAAGTACAAGCTGGCTGCCCGAAAGGTTAGTTCGGTACCTTCTCTAGATTTCGTGGTTGGGCTTCTGCTTTGGAACTAATTGCACATGCTGGGTGAAACTTCCAATGTTCGGTCATTTGATTGCATTGTGCTAGATGTGAGACTTATTAGATTTAGACTTTCTATAACTAGCAAAATGTTCTTGGTGAATTTAGAACCATCCTTTGTCGCATTTCCTACAGTTCCTGGAAGTTGGTCCAGAGTTAGGAAATTCCTACAATGAAATCATTGCTCCTCAAGATGTTGCTACTTATGGAGGCCTTTGTGCTCTTGCAAGCTTTGACCGCGCCGAGTTGAAGGTACTTCTCTTTATCCTTCTTTTGTGTTCTTTTGCCGCACGAGTTACTACGTGTCACTATTTTTTGCACAAAGATTATGGTGAAATTTAACGATCTTGCAGAGCAAGGTGATTGACAATTTTAACTTCCGTAACTTTTTGGAGCTGGTTCCCGAGGTCAGAGAGCTTATTCATGACTTTTACTTCAGGTACCTGGTACCCTTTTTCAACATTCTGATGCTTATAGTTGCTTTCTAGTTTATCAGATGCTCTATGTTTGTTTGGTTGTGCATGAATGGTTGCAACATTGGTAATGGAAATTAGAATTACCTGGATTGACTTGAGCCTGGTTTTACCTTTTAACCTGGACCAAATACTCACTAGAAAAAGGAAATTTCTCTAGAGTTAAATTTATCTTATTGTTTGCTGGAGATAGGGAATTAATTTTTTCTTCTATCGTGTGCTTGATGCATCCAGAGAGCCTTCAACACTTGAATTTGTGGACTGTTCTTTGTCAACCTTGGGTATTTTTAGATTGCCTTTTGAGTTGATTTTCATAGTGTTGCCTTTTGATGGGATGGGTTGTCCTATTGTAACTTCCTTTTTCTGATAATATTTATTTGTTCGTGTTTTTGTGATCCAGTCGATATGCTTCATGTTTGGAATATTTGGGAAATCTCAAAGCAAACCTGATGCTTGATATCCATTTGCACGACCATGTGGAGACATTATATAATCAGATTCGTAACAAGTCCTTGATCCAGTATACACTCCCATTTATTTCTGTTGATCTCAACATGATGGCTAATGCTTTCAAAACAAGCGTGACCGCCCTGGTGAAAGAACTTGAAGCCTTGATCACCGACAACCAAATACAGGTTCAGTTTCGTTCGTGTTTCTATTTTATATAAATCGTTATTTGCTAGGTTGGAAGCTGTGCAGATGGAGATATTGGGTCTACAACCGTTAAGATCTGAAACTAATTTGGGTTTATTTGCTTCCTTCCATTCATCTTAGTGGATGCCCTATTGACCAGATTTGCTGTCTGTCTGCAGGCAAGGATCGATTCACACAACAAAATTCTGTATGCTCGGCATGCGGATCAGAGGAACTCGACATTTCAGCGTGTTCTTCAGACTGGAAGCGAATTCGACCAGGATGTTCGAGCCATGCTGTTGAGGGCGAAACTGATCAAGCATGATTATAGTACGAGGTCATCGAGGAAGCTCTAATATTTTTTTTGTCCCTTAACCCCCGGTAAGATGCTGAATTTCCACAATACCCAAACAGCCCAGGTTAATTAAATGCATCATGTCAGGTGAACACGCTCGGGCATCGTCAAATAACACACTTCTTGGATTTTTACCACATTTTGTGCTTGTTAGAGAACATATAACACACAAAAAAATATTATGTCTTAGAAATTTTATCGTCATTTCGATAGTCGGTCAGCTGGTAAGTGAATATTCAATTTTAACTAGAAGAAAAACTTGGCAGAGATATTTTTGGTATCTTTGTAATCATACTCAAATTAATTTTGGATCGAGATAAAGTACATTTAATTGGGCGCAGGCCGCAGAGTATGCATGTTCGGTGGGCCTGGACAGGGAGCTTTCACGTGTGAGACTATCCATGACCCACACCCATTTGAGTGGGCCCCATTTGCAATTACCAAAGCTTCTCATTTTTATACGGATGCTATCTTATGTTCCCATCCCACGGGACAGTGATGTGAATGTGTTATGAGAAGATTTACGAAAGTGACCGTCATCTCAATATTATTTTATTTGTAAATTTCAGCGTACTCGAATCATGCGTGATACTTAGTTTTCTTATTTTCAGAAGTTGGTAAGTATCGTACACTTATTTATTTATTTATGATAAGCATAAATTACAAGAATAGGGCTCTAAAGTAATAATTTTTTGATAAGGGGAATATGAGAGTGGATTTGGCAAGGATTAAAGAAAATATGTTCTTATTTGGAGATTAGACATGTAAATCAATATTATTTCATAAACAAACCAATATCATTATAACCTAAGGGCTTGTAGCCTAGTGGTATAAGTCTCTTTCATGGAGGCCCAAGGAGGTCCAAGGTTCAAACTTTGGCAAGGGTGAAAAAATTGGGGTGTTTACTTATAAAAAAAAAAAACCAATATCATTGTACCTGCAAACCATGTCACCGCACACAAATATTGTTACACATGCAAATCAATATCACTACTTATGCAAACCAATATCTATGTAGTTTCCCACGGATGGAGACAAGTTCTATCTCCATAGAATCCAACATGGGAATACAACATGTGGGAGGGATATCCAATACATGAAGACTTGGGATTAGACTTGACCACGGTTCAAATTTGAACGAATTCAAATTTATCAAAATTTTAAGACATATTCAATTCGTCTGAATTATGGACTGTTAAATTTAAAATAAACTCGAATTGAATCTGAATTAATTTTTTAATATCTAATAAATATATACAAAAATATTCAAATTTACAAGATGGATATAAATTAGGGTTAATGTTTAGGATTAGGGTTAACATTTAGGGTTATGATTTAATATTATGGTTATTTTTTACCAAATCTAAAAGATAATGTTTTGTGGCAAGTAATCTAGTTTGTTCTTTTTATTTTTTTGATTGGTCTTATGAAGTAAAATATTATGTATAGTAGATAATGTAGATTAGAGTATGTAAATTTTCAAAAAATTAAGGTGTATTTATAGAATTTAGAATCAAATATGAACAAATTCACATGAATTTGACTTGAACTGAATTTATCGGTTTGACGAATTGTAAAAATCATAAATCATATTGAATTCGTCTTCGGACGAATTCGAATTGAATTATTGACGAATCGAATTGTCAATGAATCGAATCAATTTTTTTACGAATCGAATTGGATCGAATTCACAAATCAATTCTAATAATGAAGAGCTATAATTGGGAGAAAACAGATGCATAGTTATCATTACACTTCTTTTGTAAAGATATGATCTTTACACTCACACAAGGACGAATGAAATTTTGACAGTTAATCATAAGAGCAGATAAATGAATGCAGAATGCCTAGTTCCGCGAGCGATATATGATACAACACCTTCAAATATCTCACATTATTTAAATAACTTGTTAGAGAAGAGTTGTCACTTCTAGTGTTTTAGGCATGCATTTGAACTTTTTAACGGGAAGAAAGCAATAGCTTCGTGTCCCACAACACCAAACAATGGCCCAAAACCTTAAACGTCAGGATAGCGTTCCTGCCTAACTTCTACCCAAATTGATTAGCCATGAATAGGTGAACAAATAATTAGCTTTTTCTACACCCATTAGTATCTAAAATTTTGTTATATCAACTTATTCAGTTTTGAGTGGGACATAATTTTAATGGTAAAATATATTTCACAAATATTTAACATCGTATGTGTTCTTAATGACTCGAATCAAAAGATCCATTACTTGGATTAAAACTAAATGCATTGACAATTACAATTAATACTTGCCAAAGAAAATAACGTTAATTTGATTATCCAATTACAATTGTTCCTACAAAAAAGCAAAATTAATAAGCTAAGACATATTAAAATGTAAGTTTGTTGTTCTCTAGTATCCACAGCTAAATAAACATTAGTAATTCTGAGTATTGCACTCTTGTGGTTTCGTTTAAACTGTAAAAGATTAGATGGAAATTAAGACTACAGAACTTAATTACCGAAGAATATATTCTTATAAGACGAATTACAATTTTCCCAAACGAAAAATTTACTATCTCCCCACTCAATTAACCACTTAATTGTACACTGGCAAATAACAATATTTGGACCTTGTATCAGGCAATATTATATTGAAGGCAATGAAGCTAGGAATGTGTCCAAATGGGACTCAAATAGTCAACTTAACTAGATTTACTATGGTCTACTTACCGCCTCCTCCGTAGAAAATAAAACACAAATTAATGAGTAATTAGATAAATTGATAACATAATTATTGCAGCTAAATCAAGATATGTCAATTAGGAATTATTGAAAATAAATCAGTGCTAAATATTTGTTACAAAAAATTTGTCCTTGCTGATAGAACACATCTTATTTGTATTTAAACATTATCAATTTATTAAATATTCGAATACATACCATATAATAGGAATAGGAAAACGGTCAAGCCTTAAATGCAAAAGGCGAAAAGGAGACTGCGATCAACGTGATATTTGGCTTCTACCATTGATTGCCACAGCTCATTAACGGCAACGGCTAATGAGAGGAGTTGGATCCACTGGTCTTCCTCTTTGGAATTGATCAATTCTTCTTGCTTTCTTCTTTGTTCCATGATTTCATCTTCCAGAATAGTACACCGTTCAAACATTCTATGTATCAGCTCCGAAGAAAAACAAATTCAACATCAAAGTAGGTAAATTAGATAGATATATTATGGTCATTGTTCGAGATTTCTCTAAATGTGCAGCACACGAGAAGTGTGCTAAAATGCACAATTAGGACCGTAGAATTCAAGATATTTACTGGATGGTCAAATTTTATTGTGAGCATGATAGGAATTTCAAATAGTGGTAGATAATTTCAAACACGAGTATTCTAGTATTTTGAACTTAAAATTTATGATTAAATTAGAATAATTTTAGAAGTATTTACATCGGCAAAACTTCATGCGCAATATAGGAAGAGGGTTGACTGCATTGTCCAATACCGATTTCACTACTGATCTATAAATGGGTAGCAGTCAGCGATTACAAAAATAATTTCTAATCAGTTTCCGCCGTACTCAAACTCTAGAGGTTGGCAGAACTAATATTATCGGTATACGTTTCTGTCTATCCGGAGTGATTAGAGTGAAATTCATGCGTAAATAAGAAACAAAAGACTAATCTTAAAGTTGGGTCTAAATGGGTTATGAGACTCATTACACCCATTTGAAAGTGAGAGGTCATCTCGGATACGAACCTCTAGATGGATAAAAAATAAACACCTCACCTAAATCTACAGAATCTTAGCTTAATATATATCTATTCGATCATTTAAAACACTAACGATGTTAAACATGTATTGAGAAGAGAGAATTTTCTCACACTCCAATAATTTTATTGACTCAAATCTAAATTAGTCAACAAAGATAATGTTCGTATATAAGTAATAAAAAAATTTACCGCGTTTTTCTCCTTTTACATAAATAGAGATGTTTTGTTTTGTTTTGTTTTTTGTTGAAGTGATGTCTGTGGACACAAGAACAAATGTTGTTATGAACAATCTTGGTCTCTTTTAGGAGAGAAATATTACATTTTTCATTGTAGAGTTTGATAAATAAAAAGGCAACTAAAATAGTTTGATCCAATAATATCATATACATGGCCCGTCGATTTGCCTCTCAGATGCCTCGATGCGACACATTCTCCATGAAGGACATGGAGGATGTGACAGCCGAATACGGCGCCATGTGTGTGAAGTTTTTTGAGACGATGGACGACGCCAAAGAATGGACCAACAAAGTGGCAGAATTGGACCAACTTATACTGGAGGACTTTTCGGTTGAGCAAGATCGTGAGGAGGCCGCCGTGAAAAGGAACGCGTTGCAGGCACACGTTGTATATGTCAAGTCTCTTCTCAAGCACAAGAGACAGTGTGTAAAGTCTCTCTCAAAGCAGATTTCAGCTCCACTTGTTGCCCGCGGTTGTTGCTACCCAGAAAGCATGTTCACCAGAGGTTCTCTAGCCTTTGCAGCAGCGTTGGTTTCTAGTTACCAACTCCTCTTCCATGGTGGTAGCTTCAAATATTCGATACGTACGACTGCACAGGTGATGGAGTCCATCAAATCTATCTTTACGATGTATGGGATACCCTTTGGGCCTTCAAATTTAATTCAGCGAGCCACAACTTCAGTTCCTGGGGCTTTTTTTGCTGCTCCTGAGCCTATTTTTGGTGTGGAAGTGTTCGAGGCGATCGAAGTCCAGTTAATATGTGAACATTGGATACTTTTGAGTCTAACCGAGGTACATTTATTTTCTTGTATTATCTCAGAAGAATCTTCAACAATGAGAGGTAATCGAAGCCGGAGGGGAAACCATGGTTTTTTGTTCCTACTAGTTAAATAACTGATGAACTAAACTGATCTTTTGTTAGTGCTAGTTAGCGCTACCCAAGTAAGGTGATGATCTATCTCGGTTAATGAACTGCTCAATATTGATGAACTATATGTAGGCGTTATTTGTTTTTCTTTTTCCTTTTCAACCACTCTCAATAATGTCATATACATGATCCTTACTGATAAATTTAGAATAGAGTTTGAGTCTAATTTCAAAATCAGAACTTACACTTTACTCTACTTTATTAGATGTATATTTTCATCAATCGAGATATCAAATTTGAAATATTAAATATATATAATAATTCATTAACTAGCAATTCATTAATCAATATCAGTATATTAAACTTGTAAACAAAAGATTAGCTTACTTTGACTTCCCTTCGGATTATGAGATAAATCAAAAAAGTGTACCTCATTAATAACTGAGACTCAAAAACATAAAAATGACATAGTATCCAACATTCACTCTACGAAATTTGACTTGACAAAATTACCAAGTCTCTAACAACGTCGAGCATTTTTGCAACAAAATAAGCTTGAGATTAGCAAAAATAGGCTCGGAAGAAGGAACCATATAGATATTGTATTGCAATATAAAATAAGTATTAAATTATCATACAAAAGTTAAACTACAAAGACATTGGATTGTAAAACAAAAGTTAAAACAAAAGTTAAAACAAAAGTTAAAACAAAAATTAAAATAAAAGTTAAACATTATATTGTATTGTAATACACAAGTTTTTTTTTTCAATTGTGACACCTACATTTATCAATCAAAAGAAGATCGACAAGAAAAATCACAACCAAACTGCAGCCAATTGCCGATTACACCTGTAGTTGGTGTGATCTGTGATTGTACTCAAAAGTGGTAACACCAGCTGTACATTTCCAACTAGAGTAAGATGGCTAGGAAACAATGGAAGGGCAAAGCTTGTTATATGACAGCTACCGGTCTTTTTTATGTTAAGATTCGTTAACCACTTTCATACATCAGATTGTTGAATTTATAGCAGTCTCTCCCCTCCTGAAATCAAATCCTCTCATGAGCAAATCACAGTTGCAGGGGTGAGAGCTATTCTACTAGTAACTCTTTGATTCCCAGCAGGATCCCAGGTGTTGAATAGAGGTTGAAAAAAAACTCTACCATGCACTTTGGAAACAAATGATGCATGATGTAGAATATCAAATTGCTGATCAACACTTTACAACTTTTACCACCTGGACAAGCTGTAGAATTTTGATGGCCATGAACGAAGAGATCTCTGAGGTACATCAAGAACCCATATTGATGAATCTCATCATAATTTAAGCCTGGTTTAGTAACATTGAACTACTAGTTAATGAATCACTATATATATTTAATATTATGAATATGATATCTCGATTGATGAAAAAGTTTATTATTACTATTCTTGTTTTATTTGTGGTCTTAAAATAGGTAAAATCCAATTTCACATTATTGATTTGGAAAGATGATGGTACTACTACACATTTTCATCAAACTTCATATATCAAGTACGAAACATCATCAATTTTCATTAACTAGAATGATTGAAAAGACAAAAAAGACAAACAAACGTCAATTTTCATATATTGCTTTCTAAAACTTTTTTTTACAAGAGATCACTATTCAAATGTCAATTTCTTTGCCACTAACCACAAACAAACGACCAATTAGAATATGTGACCTATTTATGAAGAGATCCAATAAAAAATTTAGATTACTTCGCGAGACAACTAAT
The DNA here is from genome assembly GCA_012979155.1 of Hypericum perforatum. Lineage (NCBI taxonomy): Eukaryota > Viridiplantae > Streptophyta > Magnoliopsida > Malpighiales > Hypericaceae > Hypericum > Hypericum perforatum. The sequence goes on from SOPF01029200.1 coordinate 51,094, forward strand.
AATTAGTAGTATATCATAAAACTTAACTTGTTTTGATAATTCGATTTATTATTTTTCAAAAAAGCATCATCAAGTTATCGCATTTTCTCAAATTTGCAATTTAGGACGAAGGTTCGGAGGGGAAATCGAATCCTTGCCATGTCATTGACAATATGGTCTTTTAGTAATGATTAGTTAGTAGTATACTGATCTTTTGAAGCCTATTGTGCTGAACACAATCAGTAGCATTTATGTTGTTTTTTTCTTTTCAACCATTCTCAGCTTAGTTAACGAATATTGATAATGTTTCTTACTTGATATATCACGGTTGATGAAAATGTGTAGTTCCAAATGGTCATCTTTATTTTGTGCTTGAGTCGATAGTTGTTTTTATTTCATTTATGGTTCTTCTTTCTTTATAATGTAAAATATGTGCTCGCATTTTCTATATAATTTTTTACAAAAATAAGTTTCTCTTGAATATAAAAAAATTCACCTATGTTATCGTTGTCCCCACCTTCAATCTCTACAGTGGAGGAACCAATCGAAAACTGTATGTGAGAACAAAAATCACTTACTTTTGTAAAAAATTATGTTGATAGAGAACGAGAGTACCTATTTTACATTATAAAGAATAAATGATCATAAATAAAATAAAAATAAATATTGTATTAGGAGCAAAATAAAAATGACTATTTAGTACTACACATTTTCATCAGATGAAACATCATTAGTATTCATTAACTAGGGTGAGAATGGTTGAAAAGAAAGAGAGAAAAAATAACACTGTTGATAGTATTAAGCACAATAGGTCTCAAAAGATCAGCTCACTGATAACTAATTAATAACAAAAGACCGTATTTCTATGGCAAGGCTAATATCGGATGAGGGAAAATGCGATCACTTGATGTTAAAATTTTGAGAAGATGTTGAATCATCGAAACAAATAATTTAATTTTTTTTTTGTGCACTTGCAAGGTTTGACCTCGCCGAGTTGAAGGTACTTCTTTTTATCCTTCTTTTGTGTTCTCTTCCGGCGCGAGTTACTATATATCGCTATGTTTTTGCACAAAGAATATGGTGAAATTTTCCGATCTCGCAGAGCACGGTGATTGACAATTTTAACTTCCGTAACTTTTTGGAGCTGGTTCCCGAGGTTAGAGAGCTCATTCACGACTTTTACTTCATGTACCTTTTTTTTCATTCTGATGCTTACCGTTGCTTTGTAATTAACCAGACGCTCTATTGGTCTTTTGTTATGCATGAATAGTTGCAACATCGCTAATGGAAACTAGAATTACTTGGATTGACTTGAGCCTGGTTTAACCATTCAGTCTGGAGCTAGTACTCATTAGGAAAGTCACAAATGTATTATCTCAGTTAATTTCTTTAGTTTGCTGGAGATAGGGAAATTTTTTACTTCTTGATTTGCTTGATCTACTCAGAAAGCCTTCAACAGTTGATCTCAGTTTCCACCTCTTTAGAAGCTTTCGTCCGCTTCCCACAGAACCATTTATTTTCCCCTCCCTATTTTTCTGTGTGGTAGGTCTGTTTCTTTCTTTCTTTCTTTCCCCATCTCTTCCTTCTGATTAATTTTTCCTTAGTATTAGTTGGGGTGGTGGTTCTTTTTCAATACTATTTTTGTGAAGTGGAATTAAGGTATTTTTTTGCAATGGAATTAAGGTATTTTTGGATGTAAAAAGCTTGGAAACTTGTTGTATTGTAGATGGTACGATATACTTGTAAGAATTGAACTTTACCACGCAAGTTGACAAGCATGCATTCCACAACATGGGTTTGCGCTTTCTTCTCTTGAAATATTGTCTGATCAATCGGAACGCATTTTTTATCGAGTATTAGATGACTTGAAAAAGGTTGCGATTCCACATTGTACTCGTTCGTACTCTTCATTCGACAATGGTTTAGTGGCTTTTTGCCTCCTAAATCCCCACGAAGAAAACCAATGCTTAAATTCTTGGAAAAAACAATGAACCGGTAAGATGCTGAATTTCCAGAGTCCCTAAATAGCCATGGGCTGTTCAAGTTAATTAAATGCATCATGTCAGGTGAACTCTCTCGGGATTCGTCAAAGAACACATTTTTTTAATATAAATTTTATGCAATGATACTACCAAGGTTTTTGACCATAGACTTCCTAATTTTTTTACTACGTTTTGTTCTTCGTCAAAGAGCACATTTTTTTAGTATAAATTTTTATGCAATGATACTACCAAGGTTTCTGATATAGACTTCCTAGTTTTTACTATGTTTTGTGCTCGTCGGACAACACATAACACAAGAAAGACATTTATAACTTAGAAACTTTATTGTCATTTTTATTATGTCAGTCAGCTGGTGAGTAAATATTCAATCTTAACCAAAAAAAATTGGCAGAGAGATTTTTGGTATCTTTGTAATCATACTGGTATTAAATTTGGATCGAGAGAAGGTACAGTTAATTGGGTACAGAGTATGCATGTTTGGTGGGCCTGGACAAGGAGGAGCTTTCACTCGTGGGTCTATAATAAGGGTCCTTGACCCCGCACCCATTTGAGTGGGCCCCATTTGAAATTTTCCTATCGATGCCATCGTCTGCGACGGCTAACAGCGGTCTCCCAATGAAGTCTTCCTCGTGGTTGTTTTTCTTTCTTCCATATTAATCTTGTATTTGCACTCTTTTTATAAGGTAGTATTTTCGCTACAGTATTTTGTTTATGTTTCACGTCAGTTTTATATCAAATTTTTTAAATATAATTAATTGTAATAAATTTGAATATAATTTTAAAAATATAAATTAAAATTAATTCTGAATTCACATTTTTTTTTGCAAAATACAAAATTACTTATAAATAATCTTCAGATGTAAGCATGTCGGCGAAATAGTCATTTATCAAGCACTTTTTACTAACTTTCTGCTCAATATTAATAATACGTCTTCGTGAAGTATAGCGTTTCTGTCCAACACGATTGACGTATTTTTATGAATAATTGTCTTATAAACCCCCAAAATTGTATCACTTGTGTTTGTCATTGATTCAAAAAATTGATTAATAAATTATCAGAATTAGAGTCTCAACTACAATTAAAATTTTAACTAGAATTAGAATTTTGGGCAATAGAATCATTGTGATTCATTTCTAGAAAAATATAATAGATGGGGTTATCTAAAAATAAGAGAACTATAAAAAATAAAGAGGATGGTTTGTGCACTAGTGAGAAAAAATATTTTATATTAGTCTATCATTTATTAAATTTTGAAATGATTTGTTACCATATAAATTTTACGAAATTTATAAAATATTTTATATTAGCCTATCATATATATACAAACTTAAATTTTTATACCATTCTTTAAGGTACATAGCCGTGCTGTGCCTGGTCTAATGTTCCCAAACCAAGGGACAATGATGTGAATGCATAAATGAGAAGACGGGTGTAAACGCGAGTTAGGGTAATACCCGAATCTCTCTATATATATTTACGGGGGAAAGTTGTGTAATGGGAAGGCTTTGCTTTTACTTAAGCTGGACGACAAGTTGGAGATCGGACGGCCGTGCCAGGATAAGGCTCACTCTTCTTAAATTTGTTTGTAGGGGAAAAAAATTTTGTGTAATGGGAAGGCTCTTACTTGAGCTGGACGACAAGCGGGAGAAGTGGACGGCCGTGCCAGGATAAGGCTCACTCTTGTTTGTTTGTAGGGGGTGATGACATTGTAAGAATTTTTCTTGGTCCCCTCTTTAGGACTACATACGAATATCAGATACATTGAAAGTAATATTTTTAAGTATATAAAATACTCATTCTGAGAGTGATTTTTTTTTTTCAGAATGATCCGAAAGACTCTGGTTGGTGATAGCTTAACGACCGATAAAAAAAAAACAGTTTCAGCGCCAAAATACACAAGTCAATGTAAAATTATCAAGATAACCCGCTTGAACCAAGCATGTTGGATAAAATACCGTATAAAGTTCAACCCAAAATTGTAAAATGATTTCGTATATTTATTATACTTCTAGATTGGGCCGGATACTATAACCAATTCTCAGTGTTGTATTATTTGTAAATTACAGCGTACTCCAATCATGCATAATGCTCAGTTCTCTTATTATGTTAAATTGGTAGTTTCATACATTTGATTTATGATAAGCATAAATTACGAGGATAGTCCTTTCTTTGTAGGGGAATGCAACCTGTGGAGGAGTACCTAAGACATGGCGACTTACGGGAAACACAAATGTATGGTTAAATAGCCGGTACACTATATTATTACTCTCCAGGAATTGAATGACATAGGATCTTGACACGCACATAACACGCATAATGCCTAGTTCTGCGAGTGACGTATGACACAACACCGTAAAATATCAAATATAATTGGTCATATTTGCATATTGCAACACTAATTTTGAGTCACCAAATTTGGAATAGATACTACGAAGTTCAACTACAATGTGTCTTGTGTCGGATAGTCTCCAGTTCGGAATGTTATTGTGGTTACTAGAACTTTTGAAGACCTCGCTATGGATGGTCAAACAGATGTGTTTCCATCTTCCTCCCCACTATAAGTCGAACTACTTGCTATTCAATCATCCTGGACTTGGTGGCGAGCTCATATGCCTCTTCTAAGGTGGAAATTGAAGAGGATGGTAGAATTTTGTACTGTGGATTAGAATCTTGAACATTTAGTCAATATGCTTAGACTATTCATTCGGATTTTGCCTAATTATATTTTGCTCTACACCTCT